>JAPZPC010000218.1:0-54081 GCA_037952705.1 Haplographium delicatum
CGTTGCTCTAGATATAGCGCTTGGACTCTGTAGTTGTCCTGCCAGACCACCGTTTTAGCGATAGCCTGTAATTCCAGCGTAGTCCGCTGTATTCCCATGACTTTTGACCGGGTCCTCCGTAATTGCTTCTATAATCTGACCGAATTCGATGTCGCTTACCCATGCTGTACCCCATGCAGTACCCCATGCAAATACGCTAATAGTGTCTCAGCAGTCGAGGGGTGCCCTGACAATAACTTTGCTTTAACATTTAATATCTAGTATTTAACTTAATTCACAATTCCAATTGATTATTATATTCTATTCTTTTAACTGAGATATACTAGTAACCTGTTAAACTAGTAGAATTCTTTGCAGCAAGGGGAGGGGGGGAGTGGTATAGTATCCGACAGGGTGTAAAGCCAAACATGTACGCACTACGGATCCGTAGTATTCCCCTGATTTCCGTGTACAGCTTCACTCCACTCTTTAGTCGGGGCGTAAGCGAGTCCAACGATTAGGCAAGGCGTATGCAAAGGCATTCTGCTATTTTCGTGGGGTCTTGGCTATATAGCACACCTTCGAGGCTTTATTTCCAGCCTGCACTAGTATTAAATCGTTACAGGCCGACATTTATTTGATCGTGGCCTAATTGAGAATAGGAACTCTTCCTTTTGTGTAGATTAATTTATAAGGGTTTGTTTCTTTATAATAATTTTGAAAAAAAGAAAAAAAATTGAAGTCCTTTATAATCTATTAAAACTTATCAAGTTAAACTTTAATAGCCTCCTAAAAAAAGAAAGAGAAAAATAATTCATACTTGGGAACCCTCTATGGACCCCCACTGTGCTGTTGACAACAATGCTGTAGGATTATACTGTATGTGACGATATACCCTGTTATCAATATATATGCATGGACCTAACTGAAAACGATATATTGTCCGGTGCTAATACAAACTATACTACAGTAGCATAGACTTCCTTTTGTTACTTTCCTTGAACTATAGGCTTCGAAATCCCTCAGTTGCATTGCATATTTTACAGTCGCTGTCAAATGGAAAACTTTCGAGTTTTGAACTAAGCGACCTTGCAGGGTTACCTATTCTGGCGAATTTGTTTATCACGTCACAACACAAGGTTACATAGAGCTTAAGCTCAACCTCCAGCTTGTTCACCTCACCCCACTCTAGAGTTGAAGCCCTCATGTTCAGATACTGCAGTGTACAAGAAATATCGCTTGCAGAAATGGGTTCGTATAAGATAGACTCCTTTCTCTGTCAGCTCTCAAAATCAGTTGCTTTTCATTAACGTCATTGCAGCTACTTTAGAACAGTTGATATTTGCAGCTATGGCTTCCTTGAATCGGGTTCTAACTTTCTATTCACTTCTTTTACTTGGCCTCCACCAAGCCAATGGAGCTGCTTCAAATTCGGCTCAAAACCCATTTATCATCGAAAGCGACGTTGTTGTCATCGGCGGCGGATCCAGTGGCACGTATTCCTCGATTCGATTACACCAACAAGGGAAGAAAGTCACAGTAATAGAGAAGGAGCCAACTTTCGGTGGTCATGTGAATACCTATGTCGACCCTATTACAGGCCTTTCCTTCGACATTGGAGTAATTGCCTTCGGTAATAATACTGCTGTCATTGACTTCTTCAACTACATCGACGTTCCTTTAAAACAACTTACAACTTTTAATGGAACAGTACTCACTGCAATCTTCGAAACTGGTGAATTGATCCCGACCCCTGCACCGGGAAATATTGGTGCAGCGCTTGAGGAGTTTGTTGGTTTTTTTGGCCAGTATCCTTTCCTTGCTGAAGGTTATAACCTACCCTCAGTTATACCAGCAGACCTCCTCCTCCCCTTTGGAGATTTTCTCGCCAAGTATGACCTCGGTGCTATGGCATATACTTTGTTTTCGTGGGATGAAGGAATGGGCAATTTCCTTTCTCAGCCAACATTGTATGTTATGAAGTACTCGAGTCTCCCCACGATCACAGCCATTCTGCAGGGTCTAAGTGGAATCCAGACTACTGCAAACAATAATAATCACGCCGCTTTCGTAAAAGCACAAGCCATGCTAGGTTCGAGCGCTCTTGTCAGCAGTACTGTGGTCAAGGTTCTTCGTAGTGATAATGGAGTTGAAGTTCTTGCCTCGACTCCTTCTGGCTGGAAACTTGTCCAAGCGAAAAAACTCCTTATTACTATCCCGCCTATCGTTGAAAACCTCGGCTTTCTTGACCTATCCCAAAAAGAACAGCATGTCTTTCGACAATTCAATAACAGCTATTACTGGGACGCTGTTGTTAGGAATTCTGGCATCCCGGACAATACTTCTTTTCAGAATATGGACTTGGGCTTACCGTTCGATATACCACCTATGCCAGGCTTGTACCGTGTATCTGGGACAGGGGTACCCGGCCTCCATTCTACTTGGTTCAGTAGCCCTTATCCTGTCTCTGATGATTACGTTAAGTCTGAGATACTAGCAACAATACAGAGGATAGTTGAAGGAGCTAATTTCCCTCCTCTGAGTGGGAATGCAACGGCGGAAATTGTTGATTTCAATAATCATTCGCCTTACGAGCTAACCGTATCGACAGAAGCGCTGAATGCTGGGTTTTATACCCAGCTGAATGCCCTTCAGGGGAAGCAAAGTACATGGTGGACAGGAGCGGCATGGCAAGGGCATGATTCTAGTCGGATTTGGAACTGGACAGAGATCAATATCTTGCCACAACTTTTATAACGGGCTAAAACCGTATATAGGCCTATATGGGTCAGTATAGGGCATTTATGGGTCTAGTGTAACGATCATTCGGGCCTTCCAGGCGAGGAGTATATGTCGTATTCTCATAGCTGTAGGAAGGCATTAGTTTGTTTGTTAGCTTTTGGACTTGTTGGAATGTAGTTGATATTGAAAACCTATATACTTTAAATTATAAATAACGTGGTTTATCAGTGTGTCGTGAATATCAGTGCGTCGTGAACTTTTCCTTGGCACTGAACTTTAAACATTAATAAATCAACCACAACACATCAAATTAACTAAAACTAATCGGAATCCGATAAACTAGACATATCTACATCTTCTTGACAAGTTCGCGCATTATAACCAGCTTTTCCACAAGTCCCACAACGCCGCCCAGATGATTGCCCCTCCTTCCGATTACCCCCCTCCGTACGCAAGTCGCGTCGTAACTGCTCGTCCGTATCCTTCTGAGCCAGAATATCCTGTGTATCCTCTACAGTAAGTGCACCCCCTTGACGGACACGAGCCTTTTTAGCCCTACGGCGTTTGCTTAGGGCTTCATTGGCTGCTCGAAGAGTGCGTACCTTAGCGGACAGAAGGGTTATCTCATAGGCCATTCGCTCTATACCCTTTGCTAATGCAGTAACTGTCTCAAACAGTAGGGTTGGCGAACTCCCCTAATAGCAGGCAATCCGATTTCGAACAAGAGTTGTTTGTGAAAGAGCTTCGGTTAGGTTTAAAGGGGTCTAAGAGACCCAAGGGTTGGAGTTAGCTGTAGAGGGTCGAGAGGGATCCGGAGTCCGTAACTTTACGTCAAGCTTGGAAAGCACTGCTTGCGGGTCAAGAGGCACTAGGCCAGCTCCACGGAATCTAGCTTAAGCGTTTTGGGCTATTATAGATTCCTTGTATACTGCTACAAAGGCTAGAAAGAACTCTACCTTTGTGATATAATTGATATAGGCCTTAATAAACGTCTTAATCTGCCGACCGTATGCCCGCTTTAACACACTAAAGCACCTAACATCGAGTAGCTGGGTTAGATAGGATAAGTAGGGAGGCAGTCTAAGAGTTATAATGTTGTATGCCTTGTAATACTCTTGGAATTCGGCCAATTCGTGACTCTTATGCCTATCTAATACTAGCATTCGATATAGACCTTTTGCACAAGCAATAGTATGTTTGTTAAAGTGTTTTAACTATTCTAGACCTGTCTTGTTATTTGTCTATCTATTGCTTATTGGTTTAATAACCTAGTCAGGTAGGAGACTTCTGTTAGTATACCAATTCGCGAGGTGATTCTTGCCCTGAACCACAAGAAATAGAGGCATACTCCAGCCCTCGCTATTGATACAGGCAATCGCTGTAGCCTATTCCCGATTCCCTGGCTAAACTGCCTTGCCTCTGCCACGTCGATCTGCACGTGTAACAACTATTGCAGGGCAAATCATACCTATCATGAAGCCTGTTTCGTCGAAGTTATAGAAATCGTAATCCAAAACGCTGTATTTCGCCCTTATATTCTCAACTAGTCGGAACTACGCGCTAATTAGCTTAGGATCTTCGCACAAGGCCCTTTGGAAATCGTAAACGCGATTAAAACGCGTCTTAAGGGCTAGTTGTCGTTGTACGAATCGATGCGCCTAGAGCTTGCCGACGCGTTTCCCTCCTCGCGATTCGAGGATATAATTTGCTATATCTTCCACACTAGCCAGCCGGGGCGCAAACCCTCTTGTATCTAGCTTAAGTATATTCCGAAGAATCACTTCCTCTTCTAGTTCGGTCAATTTCTGCATTAGGGGTCAGTATTCTTGACGGGGCGTTTGGCCGTTTATTCTGTCGGTAAGGGTAGAATATGGTATATTATAGATCTTTGCAGCTTTGGCACGACTAAGCCGTTTAGATGATCGAATAGCCTCAATAGCTAGAATGATTCGTGCTTCTTGGGTTTGAATTAACATAATAGTTGTTGAGAAATCGCGTGTTAAAGTAAAGATAGGCAGTGCCAAGGAAAAGTTCACGACGCACTGATATTCACGACACACTGATAAACCACGTTATATAGGAAATAAATAAAGGCTTAGTATTTAAAACTGTTGAAGAAATCATTATTGTTGGAATCAGGTGTACGCTGTGCACTTATAGTTTGTATACTGGATTTATATAAGGCCTTACGTCTCCTGAAACTAGAGAATCAAGTCGTCAAGCTCCTACCATAAGTTGCAACAATCATTTACCTTGGCCTTATGTCACGTGGCCACTAGCGCACACGCAGAGTGTTGTACAGGCTATATTTAAGTGGGGCATATAGCTAACGTAAGCAATTGACTTGACTAAATCGACTGACTTATTCTACAGTGGTGAGTACCCCATATTTATAGGTGCTGAAGGCCCTAATTCCCCTGAATCGCATGCTGTAGTTACAGGCTCTGCTGCCCTGTACAGCTGAGAATTAGTCCCGTACGGCGACTCCGATTCCAGCTCTACAGGCTTCTTTCCACTATATCTACAGTGGCAAAAAGCAGGGAAATCCCTACAGGATTTGCCCCTCATCTTGCGGCCTCAGGCCGCTTTTAGCCTTATGCACCAACACAGAGTATAAGAGAGTCAGTTTCCTAAGATATCTTTGGTAGTATTAAGGTTCAATACAAATGTTACACTGCGCCCCAATGACCTCGTTGCACTAATTGAACAAAACCTTATATTTATAAAGAGTAATTTGATTTAGAAGGTAATCTTATTTAGAAGGTAATTTTTTTTTTGAAAATAAAAAAAGCTATCTCTTATATTAAAAAACTTTGAGGCTGCTTGTCTTAATGAACATGAGGAAGAGAAGAGGAATAGGAAGAGGCTGTTTAGCATGATATCAAAGACATTATTCATAATACAAGAAGGCCAATCTTTGCTCGGCTCGCACCCCCAGTTTCCACGGGAGCTCGGCTCGTGAATCTGCATTCTCTGCTCTACCCGGAAACCCTCTCTTTGCACTTTGCCACGATTAATGGTAAAGCGGAGATCTTGGAGCAAGGTTGTAATCGTCAATTGTCCACCTTAGGGTATCCTTGAAGTCTACTAGCAGCGCGGCTATAGCGTCTTCTTGATTGCTAGTAACCTTAGAAAAGAGCGTGCATCCGAGAATCGTAAGCTTTGTAGTAAGGTCATGTCTAGTTTGATTAAGAAATACAAACTTTCCGATTATTGATTTGGTATTAAGACGCTTTATCTTCTCGGCAAAAGTATTAACTTTGGGTTTTGCGATAGCCTACGATAGAGTAAAACGGTTGATAGTTTTCGAGTAGAAAATACACAACCTAGTATCGCTCTAGCTATTTCTTTAGGAAGGCGAAGACACATTCATCTCTAACGTGACCGATATCTCCTATAAGTGCAAGGTAAGGAGCTGTTTATTAGAGTTTGAAGTAGTCATATGAAGGGTGTGTTTCGAGGTGGAGGTCGGACATGATCTAGAATACGGCGGAGGCCATGCTTGACGGGCAACAGAGAAATATTTCTTTCAAAATGAATAAGCTTTGGAAGAGTGTTATGAGAAGTAAGTAGTAAGTGCTACAGTATGTTGTTGAATTGTTTGTGATAGCAATCTTCCAAGGCCTTAATTCTATAAAGGGGGATTTGACTAGGCAGCAGGGTTAGAGTTATATTTCTGCTTTGGGAAAGGGGGAAGCGGGCGAAATCGGGCGGCACTTCTAACTGCGAACTTAACCTTTCTCGATAATAAGCCCAAAGGCTATAATCATTTCTTTATTTCTTCTAATACCTCGGCTATATCGACCGACCTCATATACTTATGCCCTAATCTCCTTCTTGTCTCCGAAATCCCCGGCACTTCTTGCGTTAGCTCTCGAGAAAGAATAACAAGCCTTATTAGATAGTAGCTTAACTAAAATTACTTAACAACTCCCTTACCAACCTATCTTCTATAGAAAACTTAAGGTTTTACCGTACTATATTCTTTATAGAGCAGACGTTCCCTGTGTTATATAGGATAAAGATACTATGAGTTTGAGATCACGTGATCCGTCATGTGATCTAATCTTAAGTATAAGATTGGGAACAAAATGGGGATAATACACCTATCAAGAGAAGCTAAGCTAGGCCGTACGAAGCCAAAGGAAACACTACACGGAACAAGTCTTCCATAGAGATATAACAGGAACAGAAAAACTATTGTATAGAGAACAAGTTGTTAGAACAGTCGAACCCGACTGTGACGATCGGGTCATGTGATCGTCATATGACTATATCAGTCTCGCTACAGCGTTACATAGAATGTAGATCAGGATCGGATACGTTTCGGATCCTAATCTTACTTGTATATAGCTTGGCTCCCTTTCTCTCCTTTTCTCTTCTTTCTCCATATTCTAATTTCCTTCGTATTAGACCTATGAAATGGAGCCTTTTAGCCTACTACGCACTTCCACATGCCTCTACGTAGCGTGATCCACGTTCGTGTCGTTACACCGACTGCAAAATTGAGACTTTTCCTCTCAAAACACTTCCGTACGAACTTGCTGAGTCATTATCCATCTCATAGATACTCTAATAGCTTACGATATTCCTACAATTGTGTTCGATCTCTTTCTTCTAGTACACAACCTAGAAAGCGCGGCCCTGGTACTAGCCTCTTATATCTTTAACTGTATTATACTAAGTCCGAGATTCTATAATATTCTATAGATAAGTAACAATGTTCCTTGCCTAGCCTAGACAGCTACGAGCACTGTCTATAATATAGCAGACAACGTGAACGCTCTAGGTGTAATATTCCTTCTGGGCAAATATTAGTATAATAAGCTTTCTTAGACTATCAATAAGGTCAACAACTTTATTCTACTATTATTAAACTTGCTTAATACCTTTATTAACGTCTAGATTAATCTTCCTAATCATAATATATTATTATTAGGATTATATTACACTATATAATAAATATCTCTACCTCTATAATCAGGATATACAAAAACCAGATTTTGAGAACAAACTTACTACTAAAAACCGCTAGGTCTATTGTGAACTACTATAGGGTAATAACTCGTTATATTGTGAAGGGTGGAGTCGTCTGTACCACATAAGGTCGTAGTACGAGGGTGCTTTTGCATCGAGAACACACGCAGAGGCAATAGGCGTAACAACAGGCGGTCGGAAAAGAGGGAAAAGAGTTCTTGTTTTTTTCTAGTCATATACAGCTGTGCTTAAATACAAAGGCAGTAAGAGAAATACACCACGTGCCAGAACGGGTCCGACGCGGAAAAACTTTTTTGCAGGAATTCCGCCCTGCACCACCACTATATTAATTTCTTGTTAATTATTAATTCTTTCTATAATAACTTCCTTTTACTTTAATTTTGGTTAACTACGCTAGTCACGTGAGACTGGGGAGAAAACTAGAGTCTAGTAATAGCTGCGCTTAATAACAATTTATATAATTTATGAATATTTGCAAATTTGTACAAATTGAATTAAGACTTAATTTGTGAGATTTTTACAAGGATTTGATTTGCTTTTTTGCCAAGGATTTTTGAAATTTGTGAAATTTGTGAGTTTGTAAGGAGTTCTACTTAGCATCACCCCAGAGCAACACAGACTAGGATTATTGTAAATGCTAAGCAAGTCATAAAATTTATTTTCTATTTTTGAATTCTAGATGTATAGCTTATATACTCCATGTTCAAGTGGTGATGAGTCAAGCAGCTTGTTTTTATGTCCGTATGGCGTAGATGGTCTATTTTGACAACTCCATTTGAATGTATTGGCATACATAGCCTCTCAAACTGGCGCTGTAATGTAGTTGCGATCTACATAAATAAGGGGATCTGGCACTGTCGGTATAGTATTAAGCTTTTGCTTTACCATTACATCTTCTTTCAATCTCATCACACACCGCTGCAGTAACTTCTTTAGTAGTAGCTGTTCCACCTAGATCTCTTGTGATAATGCCGTTTTCGCAAACTGTCTGAACAATTTCTAAGAGAATATCTCCTGCCTCATTCTCACCGAGCCATTTAAGCATTTCAACTACAGTCCAAAATGTAGCTACAGGGTTTGCTAATTGTAGTTAGTAGTGATACTATTACTTTACTATAAATTTTACATACCAATACCCATTCCTGTGATATCGAACGCTGAACCGTGAATAGGCTCAAACATGGAAGGATTCTCACGTGTAGGGTCAAGGTTACTCGTTGGCGCAATCCCAATTGACCCCGCAAGAGCGGCAGCAAGATCAGAAAGAATATCCGCGTGCTATTAATTACATTAGTCCTAGAACAAAAAAAAATCGTGACACTTACCAGGTTTGTAGCTATTATAGTGTCAATAGTCCCTGGTTTTAACACCATGCGAGTCGTCATAGCATCTACAAGCATTTTGTCGACCGTAACATTAGGAAATTCAAGCGCTACCTCAGCCGCAATCTTATCCCACAAGACCATACCATTCCGTTGTGCATTGCTCTTCGTCACCACCGTTAGATGTTTCTTTGGTCGTTCTGCCGCAACCTGAAAGGCAAATCGCATGATCCTCTCTGTGCCGTGTCTCGTGAAAATTGAGGTCTCTGTTGCACATTCCCAAGGCTTTCCTGCGTGGCTGATACCACCATGCCCTGCGTATTCGCCTTCTGAGTTTTCGCGAATTATAACCCAATCTAACTCCCCGTTTTCGAACGTACAGTCACGGAGTGGGGATGTGGTACCGCGGAAAACCTTTGTCGGCCGGACGTTGGCGTATTGTTGAAGTGGTTGACAAATAGCAAGGCGCAGGCCCCAGAGAGAAATATGGTCTGGGACGTCTGATATTAAGTCATTAGCACTTGCAGGTCTAGTTTCAAGTACAGTTACCCTACCAGGAGCTCCTACGGCACCAAAAAGAATAGCATCAAATCTCTTCAAAGTCGTGAGCGCATCGTCTGGCAAGTATTGACCGTGCCGTTTGTAATAATCTGAGCTCCACTCAAAATTCTCAACTACTACATCGAATCTGTTCAACCCAGATGCAAGCTTCTGCAACACTGTGATACCTGCTTCAATGACTTCTGGCCCAATTCCATCGGCTGGAATGGAAGCAATGCGATATGTTGGAAGGGTTGACACTTTACTGGGCGACATGGTAGAAACTGGTGCTCCTTTGGTCGAGATTTTTATGGCCTTTGTTGCAAGACTTTTTGATTCAACGGCTCAGAGGATGAGATTAGTTTATTACTCTACAAAGAATGCAGGGGTGACGGGAATTAAAGCCAGCATTTGAAATAACGATAGAGATCAGACGGAGGGATGCTTGGAGATAAACTTCGGAATTAGTATCGGGGAACGTTTTGCCGGTGACTTTCTCCGTAATGATCCGAAATGGCACTTAACTTATAAGTTTCTTTGATACAAGGGGTACTACCAATACGCCGACGATTACCGATCCAATCGAAGCGCGACTTACTCCTATCGCTTCAAGTGCATTTCCTGTAATTATGGCGTAGCTCGTAAGTATAAGCTTGAAGACCATTGGAGGTCCTGTCAATGACAACCTAGGGCTCTGCTTTAAGCTCGTTCTCGATGTAGAGCAGCTTTGGTCACGGGATACGTAGGCCATGTCACTGTATGATCCTTCGGAATGACTGACTCTTGGAAATGAAAGTGGCAGAGGTAGTCAAGTGGCCTCCATAAAAATAAAGTATGGTATGATTTTTCAAGTAATATTACGAGCAGCATCATAACACCTATATTTTATCACTCTCACTATAATCCGCTTGAAAGTAAGAGCGATTGTGGCTAGCATTAGCCTGATACCAAGGAATCTCCATACTCTGTGGTTGAGGATCTATCATTTTCTCACTTAGCAGATATGATGCATCCATGAGCTGGAAAATATTCTCGAAGTCACTTGATATGTCTCTTTGGCGACTCTCAATTGTGTTAAATCCGGGCTGGAATTCCAGATTCTGGCCACTCAATTCACCGTATAATGCGCTCGATGCTATATCTAGCGTTGGAAGTTCTCCATGCGGCATGGAACTTGGTCCTGGTCTTCTTGAAGACTCACGATTTCCAGGAACGTGCTGAGGTAGACGGTGCCTGACGGAGTCTTTATTACGATTCTTGGTAGAGCAGGCACTTTTCTTCGATACGTCACTGAGCGGCTGCCCTGTTTGGGCTAGAGCAGGAGCCCCTTCGGATCTTAAACTTCCTGCAGAGGAGCTTGGATCAAGAGTGTCTCTCTCTAATGTAGTAATCGCATCTACCTGAACAGTGGCCATCTCAGGTTGACCAATTCCATTCCCGTTATTGTAGATCGGAGTTGCAGAAGCCTGACCTATTTCTGGTGATCGAAAACCTCTAGATGAGTTCCAATCCTGACTTTCAAACTTGTCATTATGTTTGTTCTTACTCCTCAAAGTAGACTGAAGCTCTCTTATCGTGGAAGCACACGCTCCAGGCCAGAAATTTCCTCTCAGTGATAAATTCTCCAAAATAAGGACACAACAATTGGCTTCTCTAAGCGTATATCAGTTATGCCATTAGTATAAAAGAAGATAAAATAGCTGACCTTTGTGCTGCTTTTACGGAATAGTGTCCCTCCGACGCAGCATATAATAGAATTAAACCACTCTGCCAGACCACCCAAACAAAGCCGGGCCAGAATAATGGGTTATAAATTTTACCATCATGGGCCCCTTCTGCCTTCATTTCGTTACTCAAATGCCGATATATCTGCAAAATGAGAGCCTTCGAAGCTCCAATACATTTCTGCAATGCAGCTGCGCAGGCAGGGGTATTCAACCCTGACGCTATAACTGGTCGATTGAATAATAAAACGGACTCATGTTTTTGTACGATAAGAAGCAGCTGGTGTGACGACTTCAAATTTACAGGAGGTGATGTTAGCGATGTTGTTGTCCGACCGTGTGATTCCAGTGACCCGTCATTGTCTAGGTATGGCAAGTTGATAAGGTCTTGAGCTTCATTCCACCACCTCGAAATTTCTGCATCAACATGAATGACTTCGTCGGAATCGGCGTGGCGATGGAGGATAGATTTGTTTCTCAGCTCTAGGATCAAGCCTTTGATTCGCTCATGTTTTGCAAAAAATGTAGAGAGAGAAAGACGATTTGCTTCAGCTATATCAAACTCTTAGCGGTAAATTGAGACTTAAGGTACCAAAGTTGAACATACCGCTCTGATGGTCTTGTGATTGATCGTTACGCCTCTTACCCGGTATCTCATGACGCTCATCTTCTGCATAGCAAACGTCTATATCATCGTCTTTGGGATCCAGAGGAAGTCCAAGGGATTGCGAAAGGTATCTCTCGAGACAGTATACAGACCAAAATACCCGTCTCCGTATATCAACTTCCTTAGCAGTGAATTGACCAAACCTTGAAGGACAACGATGGAGACCAAGATGAAAGAGCATTCGAACTATTAGACCCCCAACTCGCGATGCTATATTCAAGCGTAGCATCGAGATCAAAAAGATCTGAATGCTGATAACCGCTTGTAGACTGCTTAAAGAAGAGGGCTGTATGATTATTGAGTTCAAGGCGGAGAGGGCATCATTTATTGTCTGAAAAGCTAGATGGGATGGAAGGAGAGTTCCATGCTCTTTGGGGATTTGACGACGATCAGCTAACGATACTGACATGATTGATCTTACACTAACACTATCCGCATGGTTGAGACTCTCAAACCCCCTTATGGATATGGTCTCGAAGAGCCCGAGGATAGTCGGCGCGTGTAGAAAAGGAAATGGTGGATGCCACGAATCGAAATAGGGCCTCGACCATCGTACCAGATCATCAAAGCCGATATTTCTGTTTGATGCGTGTAAGTTACCACCTTCTATCGAGATCTCACTACTACGCCATAGTGAGGCTGGATCTTGGCCATCAAGCCGGTCGTCCTCTCCAGGAACAAGCTCATTATCCACTGCCTCATCCACTCCCGATTGATCCTGGGAAGCGTCTCTGAAACGAGAAAATGCGTTCTGCACTGTCCTTAGGAAATGGATCCCGCTACCACTGCCTACAAAGCTTGATGAACCCGTATCGCGTCGCGTGCGCATGCGACCAACCTCGCGAGGAGATCCGGCTGATGCTGTGGACTGGCGACGACGCTTGTGACCAGTGAATTGTAGCGGCTCTGACGCAGGTGAATTATCCATAACCTATCGCGAAAGATAAACGAAATGGTTATATACAAAGAGGTTGCAGATTTGTTGACGATAGTGGTCTTAGGTGATATTACATTATATCGCACGCTTCATCGTCGCGAATGAAGTAATAGAGTATTAATCTAACGCTACTAGTCCAACTAGCATGAGACTAAGCTTGGAAATTGATGTAAAGACCACTACGAAGACCCCCTGTCTCTAAATTTTCAAGTGTACAGGTGACCTTTCATGATACTTTTGAAAGAATCAGGAAGTCTTATCTTCGTAGAATGTTTTGAATCTTCGGTCTCTACTCTTTAAGTGCCTTTCAATTTATGGAGTCACTATGTGCATGAATGGTCATCTCTGTATTTGATAAATCTGATGACATCTACATAAAGCCCACTCATTATAATGGCATGCCAAAATTTTATAGAACTAACACACTCAGATCAACAGACAGCTCTAGCATTAAATAAGTTTAACAACTTGTACCTTAGAATTCAGCTTTACACTGCAGTAATGATAGCGCTATGAGGGTTACCCCGGAAGTTATAGATGATAAGTTGTTCGTTTTCAACCTGCAACACCCCCTTATAAAATTTACCGGCAGCACTTTGTAGACAGAGTACAATTTCCTCCAGCGATGTTTCTGTTTCAAGTTGATAGACAATTTGTCGTGCAACTAGCACGTGAGATTATTTCAGGCCGATCAATTGAGTATTCTGCAGAATTAATCCCCAAAACTAAGGTGGGCGGCGTCTTTGCCAGGCGCTGAGATCAATACTCTTTTAGCACCTTCAGACAGGATATGTGGTCTAGCTAGAGTCGTAACTATAAATTGTCCTGTGCTCTCGACGTATTACACTCTTGATTCTCTCCAATTGACTTCGGCAGTTCTCTGAGGACAGGCGGATAATGACGCCTCGAACCGAGATTATATTCTCGTTCATGGCAAATGTGTCGGAATACTTGATATCAGGAATACTTCCAGGCAATGGAGCGTGTGTTGAATCGTAGCAGATATGATGGAAAACGTCTTCGACGGAAGCGCATGTATGATTGTTAGTGACTACAGCGAACCAAAGCAGACTCATGTTATGTCGCCAACCTCCTGAATTTCAATTCCTCCGTCCAAGCATGTAGCTCAATGATCGGCTAGCTCGTTGTGGATTCCGTCCGGAGAAAAGGTCCCCGTTGGCGAAGGGCTAACAACAATATTCCGAGCTCCAACTTGGAGTTGGCCCTACAGTGGTGTTTCTCCGGAATTTTTAACCAGGGCTCTGTGAAACCCCTCCCCCACCCGAATCCTTCGCCATACTGTATGCTCTGATAGGTTAAGCGGCTTATAGGATCCATAGTGGAGCATCGCAGATTACCCTTAGGGAATAATACGTTTCAATCATTAGGCACTATCGTGCTCTCGGATGTTCAATCGGCGCTGCACATGGAGACGAGTTATTCAGAAGGTTGGAAATTTCGAAGGCGTAATTTGCCATGGAAATTAAGATGCATAAGATCGTGATATCTCGATGATGTTCTTGCTGAGTTAGGGATATCATCTATTTCAGTCTCTTCCACGGGGCCATATTCCAAATTGACTCCCAAAATCACGCTGTCAACTTTATTTGATTCGCAAATGTCAGAATCTCTCGTGTCTCGTCAAGAGCGCGCCAAAGCAATCCTGCAGCACGTGATCCCATCTATCAAAGCACACCGAGAGCAGGATACTAGGCTACCATTTGTTATCGGCCTCACAGGGCTCCAAGCTTGTGGGAAGTCCACGTTGGCATCTGACTTCGTCCAGGATTTGCGTTCCATGCACAATTTTAGTGCTGTTGAGGTTTCCTTGGATGACTTTTACAAGACGCATGCAGAGAGGCAAGCCTTTATTGTAACCCAGCCAGAAAATTGATTTCTGAAAATCCGCGGCCAGCCTGGGACGCATGACACGGCTCTTGCAAATTTGGTTCTTCAACTCAGCCTCTAGAGGAGGTTTGCTCGGGAACAGCCATAAAATTACACTCCCAGTCTTCGATAAAAGTCTATTCGCGGGTGCCGGAGACCGACTTCCTGAGAAAGAATGGAGGCAGTTTGACCGAGAGCCGATGATAGACGTCTTGGTGTTCGAGGGCTGGTGTTTGGGCTTTCGGCCCCTCGCGGACCTGCAAGTCGAAGAGCGGCTGCAAGAGGCATGCAATATGCAACTGTTGAAGGAGAATGAGAGCTTTCAGGTCCCAGAGGTGGGCTTTGAGACGCGGTTTTCCACAACAACACTGACAAAGCACTCATTAAGAGACCTGCTCTTCGTCAATGAAAGATTGCGCGAATACTGCGACCAATTTATGGGTCCGCAGCATTTTGATTTTTTGGTTCACTTTGACTCAACAGAACTCGTAAATGTGTACAAATGGAGAATGGAGCAGGAGAGCAAGCTTGGGATACTAAGCGCACCGGTATGAGTGACGACCAAGTCATAGATTTCAGTAAGTTGACTACATTAGACTGCGTGCGGAGAGATGCTGATAATATTGCCCCGCAAAGTACAAGGTTATATGCCAGCATATGAGTTATACTTGGACGGCTTACGTAGAGGATTCTTTAAACCTACATCAACAGCATCTCCGAAAATTGGGGCTGAAGTTGATAAAGTCCAATTACATGCTATTCTAGATATTAATAGACAAATAATTGCAATAGGTCGAATTTGATGATAATCTTTACCACCAAGCTCAGAAATTTGGTTAATGTCTATAGCACTTATGTTTCAGCTCCACCACATGGTCGTAGAGTGTAACACTGCGCCTGCCACTAAATTTTTTAGGGTAGATAAAACGTTTGCTAAAGAATTAGAGGAGGCTGCCAAAGCTAGTCCAGATATAGCTTTGTAAATTGACTATTATCAGCGGATTTAAGAGAGCGTAAACTTTGTAAGTAGTTTATATTGTTACTACTAAGAACTCAACTAGTTTAAACATGGTTTAGTTAAGTTATAACTCTCTAAAGTGAGGGTATTTATTTAATTAGCTCTGTGCAAGTCTGTGCATTTGCTAAGACCCATGCATTTACCCAGGAAAACTAGTAATAAGTTCATAGGCTCGAGCCAAATTACAGAACTCGCATGACTTGGGAAACATCAGCCGCATGCTCAATGTCCCAAAGCGCTTCACTCGCGCTGTCTACTTTATCTCCCAAAAAGCGTGCGCTTTGGTCCTTGAACTTCTCTGTCAACTGCTCCTTCGTCATGGGCCGATCCACACTGCCCAGCGCGTGCAACAAATGCTTCTCAATTGTCGTTCCATCCTTCATCGTCAGCGTTACTCTTACCTCATCTGGGGCGATACTCGTGTCCGCAACTGCGTCAGACCTATCTCGGAGGTTAATCACCACCGGATCGCGGGCTACGAAGTCTTGATATTGTGCGAGTGATCCTTTCCCGTATAGCAGTCCAATCGCCGCGCCATGATAGACGCTGAATTTTGCTTCTAGTCCATCTCTTGGAGTCCGCTTGCCCGTCAGTTCTATCGTCAGCGGGTGCACGCGCATGAAAACGCTCGCAACAGCGCTAGCATCCAGCCCTTTGGCGAGGAGGGTAGAGCGCAATTGTGAGCACGCGTCGATGATTGGGTGGATGACGATTCCGCAAGGGTAGGGTTTGAAGCTATTAAAAAGGATCTCCCACTGGCCTTTGGCGCCTCCGGAGCCAGCGAGACCCAGGTTGTGGTCTGCGTTGCCCATGCCGAGGAATTTCGCCAGGTCCTCCTGGCGATCTTTCTTCGTCACTGCAACAACGTTCACCCAGCCCCTTTTGGCCTCCAACACATACTCGGTGCTAGTAAAGCCGCCTTGGGCCAACAACGCTGCCAGAAGCCCGTTCTGCGCGGCTCGCCCGATATGGAACGATTTGGTGTGCGATCCCCACATCTCTCGCAGGCCGGTCACCTGGGTGGCTGCAATTCCAATGGCGTGAGTCGTCTGCAGCGCCGACAGCGAGAGCAGCTTGGAAACGGCGACCGCAGCGCCGATGGAACCGGTGGTTGAGGTGTTGTGCCTGTTGGCGTTCAATATCAGTAAGACTCAGGAGCAAGCAATAGGGCGAAATATGAAACATCCATACCAACCAGCATCATAATGATCAGGCCACACGCTCAACCCAAGCTTGCACTCTGTCTCGACCCCAGCCACCAGAGCGAGAAGGAAATCTTTCCCGGAAATGTTTCCCTTCCAATCGGCCACCGCTAGAAGGGCACTCGCCACAGGCCCAGTAGGATGGATGAACTTGTCGAGGTGTGTGTCATCGTAGTCGAGTACGTGAGATGAGATACCATTGAGTAATGCCGCGTGTTGGGCATCAGTTCTCAACTTGCCAACGGACCCCAGGAGACTACACTTGGCTTCCCCGAAGAAGGGAGAGAGTGCTTTGTGCTGATCGTGAATGTCAGCCATCCTCGTTATTACTATATGAAGGAAGGATATCTGGACATGTATACCGCGATGGTGACGGCAGCGTGGTCGCTGCCTGCTATGGCACATCCCGCATAATTATAGAAGCTCTCCACCGCAGCGCGGATGACCTCAGGGGGAAGGTCGGCGTATTTGAGGGAGCATGCCCAGCGTGCGAGGTGAACGGATGCCATAGGGAACTGTTTGGAGGATTGAGTTGAATTCCTTACTATTGATACTCTTGGAGAGACCGAGGAAAAAAAGCTCGAATGGTTGTCATCCTATATATACAAATAAATGTCGTTTCTGCTGTCTCTCACCGAATCTCGGAACATGCTAGCTTTGTAACCACCATAATCCACCCAAGATTCCGATGACCGGTAGATGTCACGGCGTTCGCAGTGTTGATAGGACCCCCAATTGCGAACCCATGAAAACAAGTACAGTAAAATCAGT
Organism: Haplographium delicatum; assembly: GCA_037952705.1. Classification (NCBI taxonomy): domain Eukaryota; kingdom Fungi; phylum Ascomycota; class Leotiomycetes; order Helotiales; family Hyaloscyphaceae; genus Haplographium; species Haplographium delicatum. The sequence goes on from JAPZPC010000218.1 coordinate 17,788, forward strand.
GTACTGTCAGCTAGCTAATTCTTAGTAGAATTAGAGGATCCATTCTCGTCGAGGGCAGAAAGTATCACATTACCCCTCTTTGCGAACTAGCGTCGATTGGTTCACCTCTAGTGACGAGATAGAAGACAGGGTCAGGAGAATATTCCGGAGAAAGAAAACACCGGACAATGTCAGCCGTAGTATGGATATTCTTTCCTTGCCCGGGCCTGCTTCTCCGAAACGAGGTGAATGCCATTATTACATGGTAAACCACAGCTTGGAAGCACTTGGCAATCTGTTTTCCCCATTCCAGACGTACCGAAGCGAGTACCCCACCTAGCACACAAACGGTAGTAGATTGGAAAGTCAGCGCCCGTCCACACTACAGAATTGCCTCTATAGTAGTGTTACCATTGGGGTGGAGTGGAGTGGAATAGTGTCTGGCTCTTAGAGTAAAGGATGCGGACATTTCTCACTCTACCTCACACCACTGGTAGAGGTCCACCGGATGGGTACGTACAAATCAAACTCGCTTTTATCAAAGTAATTAATTAATAGTAATATTGGCAATATTTATCCATACTCTCTACATAATCAAGGGATTCTGGTATTGAGATGGTGTCATATACAATACATTTTCCTACTTGATCGTTTTAAAAAAAGGAAGATATAACACGTCAATGACGTTTTTCTGAGTCCATGTTTTAGTTCTATCCAGCAAAGTTAGCGAAGTACTAATGTCGGCACCTGTGAACGGCTAGGGAATGTCGGGTTGAGCCTTCTAGGCCTTGATGGCTATGAGGGGCTTTGAAAAGAGTTTGAAAAGAGGTTCGTTTCAGGATCTACATTTTATTACTGCTGCTAATCTACCGTAGCTCGACTGGTTATGGGTGCTAACCACACTACGCTCTGCGAGCTTATGGGATAACACCGTGAGGTGTAACATTTTATAACTGGTCCGAGCGATGCCAACCCATATCATATACTCCTGACTGTGTCTGCGAGAACTGGTCATTGAGAATATGTGACATGTCCACTAGTTGAAAAATATCATCAAAACCATTGAGTGCATCCCCAGCATTATTGAAAAGATTATTCATGAAAGGCCAGCTTCCAATATTCTGCCTGGCCAAATACGCCGCATTTGCCGATGTTTCAGTACGCTGCTTTGAGGCAAGCTCGGTCTGTGACTCTAATCCTATAGGGTATGGAATGCCCACTATGCGAGGATCTAACTGTCGTGAGTTATGTGATGCGTGCGAGAAAGCCATAGCCTCATCCGTATATTGATTTAAATTATTTTCAGATTCATTTCCTCTTGGAGAGGCCTGTGGTCGAGTCTCGAAATCTTCCATCCCCAAGGCTGCTTTATACTGGTCGGTTGAAGCACCGTCGCTGTTGCTGCCATCTATAACTGTTTCCCGTGATACGGTGCTTAGCCGGCTCGTTATCGGTGAATATGTTTTTCCTGTCGTGATCTGTCCAGGTACCGCCTCGCCCATAGTTTTTGTATCTAACGAAGTTTGAAGCTCTTGAATAGCTGCACTACATGCGTTTGGCCAAAAGTTACCTCTCAAAGCTAGGTTTTGTAAGATTGCAACACAGCAATTAGCTTCCCTGATCAACATTAGCACCTATGCGCATCGAATAAATCAATGGGCATCAAACCTATGCGCAGTTTGAACAGAATAATGTCCTTCAAAGGCAGCGTATAGGAGAATAAGACCACTTTGCCAGATCATCCAAACAAAACCTGGCCAGACGAGTGGATCATGGATGCGCCCATTCTGAGTCCCCTCTGCTTTCATCCCATCGTTGATATGTCTATAAACGTTCGAAATTATGGCTTTAGATGCTCCAATGCAGTTCTGTAAAGCGGGAGCATGTGCTGGTGTGTTATAGCCCGAAGTGATAACCGGTCGATTCAATAGTATGACTGATTCGTGCTTTTGTACAAGCAGGAGCAGCTTATGAGACGGCTTCAGTGAATAGGGGGGGACGTCTCCCGCTGCGGAGACTTCTTCTTGTATCTGACTCCTCCACATGGTTGGTCCGTCCACCGGCAAAGGGTTGAGCAGTTCCTGGGTATCGTTCCACCATTTTGAAATTTCGGCATCAATATGGGCTACCTCGTCATGGTCAGTCGTCCTATGAAGGACAGATTTGTTTCTAAGCTCTAGAATGAGACCTTTGATCCGTCCATGCCTGGCCAAGGCTGTGGGAAGCATGAGCCTCTGACTCTCTTTAGGTACGTCAGCAATGATTAAACAAAAGGTGCTCAAAGCCTGGCTTTCTCACCTAGAGATGGAAGCAGACTAGGGTCGGATGCATTGCTACTCGTATGAAGCTCTTGATCGGGAAAACACACATCCAGGTCATCATCCTTGAGCTCCAAAGGCAGACCTAAGGCCTGGGAAAGATACCTCTCAATACAGTAGATGGTCCAAAACAAGCGTCGGCGAATATCTACTTCTGTAGAAGAAAACAGTGGAAATCGAGAGGGGCAGCGATGGAGTCCTAAATGGTATGACATTCGAACAATCAAGCCTCCTACTCTAGATGCCGCATTCAGTCGTAGCATAGAGATCAGGAAGATTTGTATACTGACTGCAGCTTGAAGTGCGGGGAGTGAAGGTGGGTGAATAAGGAGCGGCTGTATAGTTGATAAAGCTTCCTTGATACTTTGATATAATAAATTTGCAGGCACAAGGATTCCTTCCTCTGGAAATGCCTGCCGTCGATCGGCAGCTGAAATTGACATGACAGAGCGAAGTATAATGCGATCAGTAAGTTCAAGGCCTGAAAAAGTGCGTATCGACATTTTTTCTAACATGAGGAGAACCGTCGGGGCATGAAGAAATGGGAATGTCGGATGCCATGAGAGAAAATACGGTTTCGTCCAGAGGACCATATCATCAAACGTCGGGCTGGGAAGAAGGTCCTCCTGGCCTTGAGCTGGAAATAATACCTCATCTCTGTGCCAGAGCAAGTCTGGTAAACTTTGCTGATAGAGTCGATCATCTTCGCCTGGGACAAGCTCATCATCGATGGCTTCGTGATTCAAACTTTGCATGCGGCTGTTTCTTGCAAAGGCCTGTCGCACTGTTCGTACAAAGTGTATACCGCTTCCACTACCAACAAAACTTGCCGCTCCCGTATCTCGGCGTTTGCGCATATGGCCCTCTTCTCGTGGTGACTTTGCGGCCATGGGAGATTCCCGTCGCTTTTCTCGACGCAACTCACGCGATGTAGATATCTGGGGCGAGGAACAGTTTATCATATCTCATTTTGGGGGGCCAACTCAGGGAATTATGCAAGGAGTGGTGGAGTACCAGGATTAGGATGAAGCTGAATCAATTTGTGTTGTTGTCGGAGGTGCAAGGTGTTAAAGTGCGGGGCGATTATTTTCGTATAGCCCTCCCCGCCCCCCGGTCGTGGCGTCTAGTGCCTGATTAGCTCTACTAGGCGCTACAGTACTAATGCTGCTGTTTGTCCGCTAGGATTATTTTACCTAGCAATTAAAGTATGGTACCCCATAATCGGAGTGGTTTCAGGCTGTGGCTGCGGGCTCGTGCCCTATGACAGAGGCTTTACGGTCCCGCACCAATCAAGCAGCATTCGAGTCTTCTAGAAGTAGTTGGTAGCATCCTAATCAAATGCTAGACACCGCGGTCGGGGGAGGTGCTGTACTGTATTTGTAACATTACCCCGCACTGTACGAAGGTTGGAGCCGAAAATATGGAGACGAATCCTCAGCCTCGCTTAGCCTCTCCCCTTACGATGAGTAGCACCAAACATCAAGTCGGCAAAGCTACTTAAGTTGACACTCTTTATATTGCGGCACGGAGTTGCACTGCTATATCAAGCAGAAATATAGCTCGGAGATAGCCGGAGAGGTGGAAGGGAGAGTGGGAGAGAGAATGGAATGGGTGAGAAGATGGGAAGACGAGAGGAGACGGCTATTTCTAGAATATATAGCTGGTACATGAAATATATAGAAGGAAAACAATTTCTTAGATGTATATCTCTGTCTCTATTTGTTTTTTTGAAAAGTGATAGTAGATTTAGGATCCCTAACTGGAGTAGGAGGGGTGCTTTTTAGTCCTCTTGCTGAAATTTGATGATTTCTATTGAGATAGGACTTGACAATACTACTATGTCATGTGAGTAGGCCCGAGATCTGATAATACCTAGCGCTGGCCTAAATTGGTCCTAAGTAAGAACAGCACTGGTAAAAATGGGCAGAGAGCTGGGAACGGAACATCCACGTTAGGAAACACCTAGGTCCCGACTTTTTGATATTCATCCTGCTCCACATTCCAATCCTCTCACGGTGCCATCTTAACATAGAAGATTCTAAATCCACAATTTCTTTCTACTTTCAAATCACTCAGGTGGGCGGTAACAATTACAGCCGATGTATCCCAGCCATAGCCCGAGAACGGTCAACAATGCGAAGCATAATGATTCATCTTCGCTACTGGGTCACCACGAAACAGCCCTGTGATGACTCGAAGTATAGTCCTCGCTGCTTTCCAGCTTTCGCATGATATAGATTGCCCCACTCTGGATAGACACATAGCCGGTCGTCCCATGTTACTGGTTAGCGTAACTATGTCATGAGCCAGTTCATTACCTCAGACCTTTGTGATTCTTTCGTTTACGCCTTCTCGGATCCCCACATTCCTACTCGTGAGAATTACGATAACCAGATTCCACTATTGAGAGCTGCAATCTTATCTTTTCTTCGATGACACGAATGAATTTTTGGATATGGCTACGAGCTGTGAATCCTCCCGCCTAAGAGACTTCTTGCTATCAACAAACACGAGTAGAACAGCTAGCAGGTATGATATATAGACCGTTTCATAAGTCCTTCACCAAAAGTCGTCCATAGGAATCGAATGGTTTTGACAGAGTGCGTCCAGGCCGCCTTGGTTGAAAACATCACGACATATAAGGGCCTGGCAGAGGTCTAAGAATGATGGGAACACAGGAAAAACGTTGAAAACAAGAAGTGCGGAACTGATAAATTTCTACGTCTGAAGGTGTGTCTCGGAGGGAAAAGCCTGTAACGCTGTGTTGCAATTTGGGAATTGCGTTTGCATATTTTGCATCAAGGGCACGTGACTATCTATAGAACTCACTCCCATTCGGGATTGATTCGACTCAGACTTGCCAGGGTGGGTAATTTAAGATGGGATAAATAGGGGCAATCTTTGATTGAGAACTCTTCTTCTGCATCTATCTCTTCTCCTTCGTAGTAGACCTATAAGAAGCTCCGATTAGTCTCTGAAACGCACTTCCATATGCCCCTCTCGCAGCACGTGAGCAACTTGCGTCGTTACAAAGCCCTAGCACATATGTGGCTCGGTAGCTAGCCAAGTCACGTGGATAATCACGTGGGCTCTGGGCCCTTATACGACAAATGGCTTTCGGCTGACAGTGTCGCAAGTTTGTCACGCGTTCTCAGTCAGGTAAAATCCTAAGACGGGATGACAAGACCAGGGTTGTCAGACCCATCCTTCGAGCAAGCCTTTTAAAGACAAGTTCTTGCCGAGTTGCTGCTCAATAATACATATCAGGCTTTGTGTTCGAAAGATGTTTTGAGAGCGTGAGGCTCTCATCTAATTCTAAATGTGTGTTCTGTGTACTTGAACCTGAGCCAGGCGAAGGTTGCCATTCTCGAGCTTGATTCTGCGTACTATCCATTTGAGGACTAATGCCGATGTTGTTAATCAGAGCCCCAGGGTCATCATGATCGATAGCGCCTCGACTGATGCTTACTGTAGGAATATCATCAGTGTATGGAAAAGGCCGTACATTCCTCTGCACTTCGTTTTCAGACGAGACTGTGATATTGCTTAGGTAGGTAGGCTTGATCGGATGAGGTATACCTAGCATGGAGTTGTCAGATTTTTTATGCTGCAAAAGAACACCACGATGATTGTTACCTATTTCGGAGCGCAAAAGGCTTTTACCATGATCAAAAGTCGTCCTCTGTCGGTCCTCACTAGTTTCCCTGAGTATTGGGGGGTCTGGATGACTGTTGAAGCTGACAGGCGCCTCTTTAGGGTGATATTAGCTGAATTCCATGTGCTCCTTTTCGCACCAACAACTTGCCTAGAACAACATAATCTTCGTCTCTCTTCCCAACACCTATCCACCAACGCTCAACATCTTCTGGGCTGTTAAGTGGATACTTCGCCCACTCTGCCAGCCTGGACGTCTTTGTTATCTTTGATGGCCGTGCTGAGTTCAGTCGCACCGGGCGAGATGCCATAGGGCGACTCGGGTTTTCTTGCACCGCATGGAGCTCCGTAATGACATCGTGTAAGGCGGCCTCTGTATCACACAACCGTTGCTCCAGAGTACTGAGGTATCCTCCAGGAATTCCTCTGAATATACTGGTGAATCAAGGAATATTCACGAACAGAGTGGGAGAGCTGACCTTTTGTTGTTTTCGCTATATTTGCACAAAGATGTCATGAAAGCACATTGCCCGCAGTGCGGCCTAGTTGGGGGGGGGTTAGCAAGCTGCGCATCGTTGTTGCCATATAATTTTACCGTTGGCGGTCACACTGCTGGGAAATTAGCCCTGAAGCTGAGATGCTGAGATGACTAAAATGTAGTGAAAGGCATGCAGGCATGCAGGCATACTTTGCATTTTTTCCTCTTGCACGGCTCACATGAGCCTGCTTGGGCTTCCATTTTCTTGTCTTTCTTCAAAGGTCAGCTGACCAGTCACGCTAAGCTGTTTGAAGACCGGGCAGATAGTAAGTCGTATATTCCTCGGAGTATCGTATGGTATTCTCGTAGGGCTTTTGTGTTGATTTCATCTCAGCCGTGTTGTTGAATGCCTGGTCGTCCCGGGGAAACGAAATAGAGGGGTAGTTCTTGGCCCGGTAATTCTATTCCCCGGTGGCGTTTACTCCGGATCCCCACGTGACCGCCACACCACCAAAACCACCATTTTCAACCCTTCAACACTACAGCTTCAACAACCAATATCATAGCCCACAACATTCAGATTCTACAGGTAATTAATGGGTTACAAACGTAGGAACATCTTAATTTTAGTGCGGCGGCTAGAAAGTACGAGGTAGCTCGTAAGACTCTTGAAGATCGCTAGAAGGGCAAATCGGTCTCGATCCAGGAGGCTAACTCCCTAGACCGCCAGGCTCTTACCGACGCTCAAGAGCAGACTCTTGTTGATACTACTAATCGTCTGACATATTTTCAAATGCATTCAACAGCTGCTATTGTTAAAAACCTTACCGAAGAGATACAAGGGTACGAAATAGTCAAGAACTAGACAGCTGGCTTTGTCGAGCAATATAAGGCCAGCCTTTGAATCGCCTATCTTAAAGGAATTGATTCAAAAATGGTCAAGGGCGAGTACTGCTCTGCATATATGTACTTCTTTGAATTATTTAACTATTATTTCGCGTTGCTTTTACAGTTATTATGTCATGAAGGTTACTAACTGCTTTTATTATAGTTCGAAGATTTCAACGTTATAGCTAATAATATCTATAGCGTCAATAAGAAAGGGTTCTTAACTGGTTTAGAGACGAAACCACATTGTGTTATATCTCGAGAAGACTGTAACAACAAAGGTCAACACAGCCTAAGGTAGAGGCATATAAGTAAGTTAGTATCTTTCTCTATAGAGAGAGCAATAAGATTGCTTGTAATATAGCTTGAATGGCCATCCATAATCAATAGACGAGGCCGGTCACCTGATATTTTCTTACATTCTGGCTCAAAACCCTTTTTGTAACCACTTAAATCCATGGTTATTTGACGTCTAACCACTTGTACTGGTTCAGAATTGCCAGCCCTTTGAACTATCCTTAGAGCTTGGATTGTCAAGTAGCTATCAATGAGAGCTCTTATATACCAAGGTCTGGGTTGCAATTCCTTACCTTTACAACCGGCAGACCAGAGTAAGAGAAATCTGATCAAAATCTTTTATTGTGCGGCCGAGAACCAAACTGAAAGAGAAAGCTTTCTAAATGTAGCACTCCAGTTTCCTTCTCTTTTGAATAAACCAATATAATGTACACCGAACCTGGAACTCTCTCATAAAGTCCAGAATATAAAGACTCTATTGTTTGTTTTACCTGTTCCAAATACTGTACGACGCGCAAAACCGAGTCCTAGGTAACGCAGTCACAGTCCATCTAAGTAGAAGATAAAAGTAGTCTTCTTAGGCTGGAATTGACTGATGCTAACAGATTCGAATTCGAGGTACATTGATGATAAGACGCAAACCTTGTGAGACTACCATGCGAGGGGCGTCCTAGAGGTGGAGGGCTGACGACCTTTTGGCAACAAGTTAAAGATGAGTCGGAATCAGTTGTTTGCTTTCGACCAGGAGGGACTCAATGTTCCCTGGCCACATTAAAACAATCAATAATTGTTGGTGTATTGTTGTAAGATTTCTCCAATGAAAAAGGACCATACTAGAAATTCAGAGAAGTTCATCAATGAGAATGGGGATATCACCAATAGTCTAACAGAAGGCACGAGATAGGAGAAGCTAGGTTGCTTCTGAATCCGGCCGGAGTTTGCCCCACAAGGTCAAATTTACAATCTTTCGATACTGAGAGCTCTAGGCTACAATATACCTAACTGCTAGAATAATGCAGAGCTTTTTGCCTGCAATATAGCCGTCTCCCTAAGTTTGTCAAATTATCGTGAGAGTGTTTGCTACCGCTCCTCAAAGTTCCTGGCGAGCGGATTCAGGTTCTCCGGTCCAACCGATGTTCCCAGAGTGAGCCGGAACGAGACACCGCATGAGACTACACAAAACCCTTAGTCAAGCCGAAGTAGACTGTATAAGCAGCCAAGTTGAGGTACAGATCCAATCCGTTACTCTACGAAAATGAACACGGCACTGCTAACTCTTCGACTAATGAGAGACAGGGAGATAAATTCAATGGTGAACAGGTATAATGCACCTCAATGGCCACTTGTACTGGATCGGTTTCGTAAGTTGTATAAACATTGAAGCATTTTGTATTAAATCTACACAGTTATGGCCATAGTGCCATTCACACTCGCTGGAATTGGTGAGCTAGTGCTCGTCCCAGAAATTCCGCCCCGTTTCCTCGCTGCCTGCCTGCTTGCAACCGCAATAGCCACATCCAGTGCGTTCTGGCTGCTCTTGATACTGGCAAGATTCTTGCCCACGATGTCAAACGCCGTTCCATGCCCCGGCGTCGCGATAATTACAGGCAAGCCACCCTCTACGGTGACGCCCCCATCAAATCCAAGTACCTTCATTGCTATCTGGCCCTGGTCATGATACATGGTGACAATACCGTCGTAGCTAGCCCGGTTGACAAAAATGGTGTCTGAGGGGAATGGACCCGTGACATTGATCCCTCTAGAAGCAGCACTTTCGACACCTGGCCGGATAACCTCTATTTCTTCACGGCCGAAGAGGCCATTCTCACCGTTGTGTGGGTTGAGGGCGCATACACCTAAGCGGGGATTAGTGATACCGTAGTCGGATCTATATAACTGCTATTAGTGACTCTGCTTCACCAACTCTAATAACGGCTTCTGAAATTCAAAAGGGGCTTTGCATAAACTCACAGTAACGTGTGTAATAGTTGGATGGAATCAATGACGCCCTCCTTGGTGATCAGAGACGACACGTCCTTCAAGGCGGCGTGGCTCGTAACTCGAGATGTCCAGAGAGTTGGGGAGATGTTGATCTCGCTGGTGGGGCCTTCATGATGAAGGTGCGTAGCAAACCACCGCAGCTGGTCAAGCTCGTCCATACCTGCCCAGTGCAAGGAAGTTTTATTCAGCGGTGTGAACACAATGGCATCCGCTTCATCCTTGTTTGCGAGCGCAATCGCGCGCCTGAGTTGGTGCATTGCCCTCTCGCCAGCCTCTTTCGAGGCCACGCCACGCGGTATCGGGACAGCAGGCGCCGAGCCATCCTCGAACACGGATATGCTATCTGGGCCCGGGTTTTCTTTTATAGGCGGCAGGGTAACATTGGCACCCACGGCAGCCGCTTCCACCTCGCTTTTGTCGGCGACGACAATCAAGTCAGCACGAGCCCGGTTTTGAGGATCCGCAAGCAACTTGACAGCCAGTTCGGGACCGACGCCTGCTAAATCACCAAGAGTGATAGCGATACGGGGCCGGAATAGCGGAGCGTTGTGTTTCTGTTTCCGCTGTAGTTAGGAAATCTCTTCCATCTTCAACTTTCTTGCGTTACGGGGGAGGGTTGATTCATACTTGAGACATTTCTATAGAAGACAATATGCTAATACGCCTGATTGTTATATTTGGTAAGTGGAAACGTAAAGACGCTTGATATTTGCCCGTTCTTTTCACAGCAGAGGCAAGCATACAGCACCAGCGTTACTTAAAGAGTTCTTTGAGAAAAGTCTCTCAATGGCCGATTGTTGCCGTTGGTAGTCGCGGTCATGGCCAAGTATGGTTGGTCGGAAGTGTGAATCCGGTGATATCGTTAGGAGTTTCATATGCGGTCTTTACGATTAATGGTGGGCGTTAGCTTGCTTGACTCGGTGTTCATTTCTCCGCAACGTCTCCACTCCTCCAATTCCTCTAGCCAGGGGTCGCGTGGAGGGCCCTTGATGTAAACTGAGGTTCAGACATAGTAAATGGTGGGGGTAGCCTACCTTGTAGTTGCGGATCTGATCGAACATTTGCAATCAATGGCCATCCTCATCAGCTCTTCATATTCCAAAGTTGCTCTGAATACTGGTCTTACCGATTGAACTACATTCAAAAAATTGCTGAAATCTAGCCAACTCTTCTCAGCTTCAAGTCTACATAGGGACTGACCACGGGAAACGCTAGCAGAATGCCTTTGATTCCTGCTTGGTTCTGGCGAGGCGGCGTCTGCAAAGCATTGGTTTTCCGTAGGTCAGATTTACCTAAGGACCGCTCAGTATGGCAGCCATTATTTGCTGCCGCGATGGGCTCTCCAGATCCATATGGTCAACAACTGAACGGAATGGGCGGGGGCATCCCGGCTCTCTCAAAGGTCTGCGTCGTATCGCCCTCGACAAGGCCTGATGCCGATGTAAATTTCGAATTCGTTCAGATCGTAGTCGACGACGGATCTCTCGATCTAGCAAGCAATTGCGGCAACATGACAGGTGCAATTGGGCCGTTCGCGCTCGACCAAGGGGTTTTCTGCCCAACACCAACACAGCTCCAAGCTGATCCAAAGCATGCAACAGTACGGATCTTTAACACGAATACAAATAAAATCATCGTTTCAACATTCCCAATCGTTGGCCATCCTCCGCGCTTCGAAGCCAAAGGTGACTACACGATGAAGGGCATACCGGGCACAGCTTCCAAGATTGCCCTGTCGTTCCTCTCTCCAGGCGGAACACAAACAGGCAGAGTCCTTCCTTACGGCGGAAGCAGGACTACCACCCTCAATATCAGAGACAAGCAAGGCAGAGGCATCAGGGCGTCCCTCGTGGACGTCGCGAATCCAGGCATCTTCGTCGACGGCGCAGAGTTGGGTCTCAATGCTGAGGTTACACCTGCCGAACTCGATCTACAGGCCGACATGATGGCTCTACTGGAAGACATTCGCCGAGAAGGAGCGGAGAAGATGTCGCTGGATCCGAATGTTGCGAGTGTCCCGAAGGTTGTTGTTCTCTTCCCACCAAACGCTGAGGCGATTGCGGCAGGCGTTAACATCAGGTGCATCGCTTTGTCGATGGGGAAAGCCCACAAAGGCATCCCCTTAACCCTCGCTCTTAACCTTGGGGCTGCCTGCCGGATGGAAGGGACCATTGCATCTGACCTGGCGAGGCAGCTGAAAGATGGTGGCGACGTGCTCATCCAGCATCCTGGTGGCACCATTGATGTTGGGGCGGATATTGTCAAGGAGGAAGTTCACAGCGCCTCGCTCTATAGTACAGCTAGGCTTTTAATGCAGGGAGAAGTCAATATCAACTAATACCCGAATTAATAAAGTTGATAGAAACAATGAACATTGACTAGAGTAGCTACCACTTTGACCATGTGTGATGTCTAGACACAGGCCGAGCCAAAACATAACGTTGAGGCATACAGGCATACTTCGCATTTCTTCTTTCTCTTACACAGCTCCTCACCCAGCCGAGCGGCCCAACCGAGCATGATGCTGAGATTCTCCAAACCCTCTTGTCTTTCGTTCTCTTGCACGATATCAACGAACGCGATTGCTACAGCGCCACAACCCCTCGACCCCGCAATACATCTCTCCAGCCTCTCTGATTGAAGACGATTTCTCTAACCTTTCTGGTGCAGGAGGAACATCAAAGCGTCACGCAACAACAGGCTGTGCAGTAAGCGGGCTTTTCTTTCTCCGCACCAATCAGGGTGGCTGGGGAATACGGGATTGTGGGGTTGTGGAATAGGTCCTGTTATACGATACCCCGAGAGATTTAGTGCCTGTTCTCACAGCTTGGGCCGGTGTGAAGCGATGGCTAAAGTATATCAGGGTGGGAGGATTACCAACCTCTAGCATACATAGCAAGACACTAATACACCTGCTTGAACGATCCTCGAATTGCTTTCTTGTATTCACCTCAAGACTTGCAATACTCGGAAATATCCCACGCACTCGCCTGAAGAGTCTCCTCGCATTCGCCTGACGAATTATTAAGAGCATCGCCCTCGAGAAGTGATCACAAGCTAGACACAAGATATGCTACTCCCCGGCTTTTTGACATCAACAATCAAGACCAAGGGCGCCGAAATTGTGGTTGCCCGTGGCGGTTCAGGCCCTCCACTTCTGCTGATACATGGAAACCCATTTACGCACGTCACCTGGCATAAGATTGCACCTCGCCTGGCTGAACGCTTTACCGTTGTGCTACCCGATCTCCGCGGCTATGGCGACAGCTCGAAGCCTCCAGGAGGCGGTGACCATACAGATTATTCATTCCGTGCAATGGCCGACGATCAGGTCGAAGTCATGAACAAGCTGGGATTTGAGACTTTCTACGCAGGAGGGCATGACCGTGGCGCGAGGGTACTACACCGGATGTGTCTTGACTATCCAGAAAAAGTCACCAAGGCCGTTTTCGTCGATGCACTACCGCAGCACCATCTTCTTCAGAACATAACCCTTGATTGGGCAAAGTTCTCCTGGCACTGGCTTTTCATGATTCAACCCGAACCGTTGCCGGAAAAGTTTATGGGCTCGGATCCAGAATTCTTCATCCGCTATAAACTTTCGAAAACCAAGCAAGGGACTTCATTTTTTGATCCAGAAGCGCTCTCGGAATACATACGCTGTATTAAAAACCCTGCCACGATACACGCTATGTGCGAAGATTACCGTGCTACAGTGAGCGTAGACTTGGAGATGGATAAGAAGGACTTTGATGAAGGTAAACGCGTAAACTGTCCTGTGCTCCTAGTCTGGGGCGCAAAAGGCGGCGTAGGTCGCAATCACGACGCGCGCAAAGTATGGGCGGAATATGCTACCAATATTGTGAATGCTCAGTCTGTGCCATCTGGGCATTATGTTCAGGAGGAATGCCCAGATGAGACATATGCATTGCTCAACTCATTCTTGTAAGGGTCCAGTTAGTAATAGTGTAAATATTCAGGCAGTGGTTTCAAGTACTCCGTAGACAACAACTTCATACCTCCATTGAATACAAATTAAGCTCCTACTCGGATTAGTTTCTCCTCTACCGTGGCAAGAGGCTCCGTCTCGCTTAGGTGCACTAAAAATGAACTAACAATGCAAGGCTTCAAAAATACTAGTAGTTACTAAATGCTCACTTGGCCGAATCCAGAATCAATTCCAACAAGTTGGGAACTGGGGACAGGGAATAAAGATCCGGAGAAAGGAACAAAGTCCTGAAGCAATGGAGGGGAAACAAAACTTAGGGAAGCGAGAGCCAAAAATCCGGGGAAACAAATCTCCGAAAAGTAATACCCCGAAAATATAATTTATGGAATTGTGGGGCCTAGTAATTTTGCCGGAGAAAGACAGTGTCAGCGAATACAGAAAAAAAGAGGGCGCGTGTTGTGAAGCTTCTTGGAGGCTGTCAGGACAGACGAAAAGAAATCGGTTGAAAGGAAAGAGCTAGACTCTATTGTACACTTTATAAGGAGAAAAGAGGTGTGAATGCACCTGCTTTGCCTAACGCAAGGAGATTGTCGAAGTCGAGATTGTTTTCAGCATCAGCCAAGTCCTTCCTTAGTCAGGTCAAAATCATGCCGTCGTCCTCCAAACCCTTTGTCCTCTTTTTCAACCCGGTGAGGCATGCAAAGAGTTTCTACAAGAAATTCCAAGACATTGCACATACTGAGGTCGTGACGAGCAAGAGCAGGGAAGAGTTCTACAAAGACATCCAAGGAAAATACAAGGACATATTTGCTCTTTACACCACATCTGCTAGCACTGCTGTAAGTAGCGACTCTGTAATAAACAAATTACCACTTCCTCAACATATAACGTAGGATCACCTTTGAAGCTTTTGGTGACATGTATCATCTAGGTCGCCGGGAAATTTGATGCTGAGCTGATCGAGCGACTACCAGCAAGTTGCAAATACATCTTCCACAATGGCGCGGGTTTGTAGCATGTTGTCCGTATGAGAACGGATTGCCATGGTTGCTAACCTAGAGAATAGGATATGACATGATGGACACGGAGGCCTGCGCCAAAAGGAACATCGTCATAACAAATGCGCCGGATCCCGTCACGAATGCGACGGCCGACCTTGCCCTCTTCCTCCTCCTTGGCGCGCTGCGCCAGATGAACCCAGCTCTAAACTCACTGCGAGCCGGCAACTTCAAGAAGAACGTTGACTTTGGCCACGATCCACAGGGCAAGACGCTCGGCATTCTTGGGATGGGCCGTATTGGCCGTGCGATCAAGAGGCGATGCGATCCCTTTGGCCTGACTACAGTGTACCACAACAGGAACCCTCTTTCAACCGATGATGCTGCCGGTGCGGAGTATGTCTCTTTCGAGAAACTGCTCACACAGAGCGATATCATCAGTCTCAACCTTCCCTTGAACGCCAAGACAAGACACCTCATCGGCGCAGCCGAGATTGCGAGGATGAAGCCCGGCGTGGTCATTGTCAACACGGCCCGTGGCGCCATCATCGACGAAGCTGCGATGGCGGATGCACTGGAAAGTGGACATATTGCGAGCGTAGGACTAGACGTCTACGAACGCGAGCCGGAGGTTAATGAGAAACTCATGAGGCAGGAGCGCGCTATGTTGGTGCCTCATCTAGGCACACATACTACCGAGTCACTGGCAAAGATGGAAACATGGGCAATGGAGAATGCGCGGTGTGCTATCCATGGTGAGCCGCTAATATCACCTATTGTCGAACACCAGGGTCTGGTGGCTGGTAATGTCAATGGCTCTCGGTAAATAGTGCCTATGTATGATATCCGACGAGAATATATCCTGTAGAGATGGTCACGAATGATCACGAATTGATACAATGTAAATTCTGGAGAGGCTGTGGACCCGATAGTGGCTAAGAGGAGATGGCATGTTTGAGACTCGTTGAATAACCTCCTTAGAGATTCGACATTCTTGTTGATTCCCTTGACCCAGTTGAGAATACGTCCGGTAAGGCTCTGAACCTTCGCCTTTTCCTTCCAAACACAAGCAGAAATCCTGAAGGAAACAAACTAGCCCCTATAAAAGAGCAAGGAAGGCGCTCTGCTACTAGGTACAAAACAGAGGCATCTCCTTTGCCACGTTTGTAGGTCCCTACCTAAACACGTGGCCCTTCAAAATAAGATAATGACAGATCGATGATTTCATATGTTCGCGTAGACGCAGACGTGAGGTACTTACCTATCCTCCTTTGTGGTTCGCAAACACTGCTCTGGTTCAAAACGCCCAAGTATCACTCTGGAGATGGTGGTCAGCAATGTCGCCTACATGTTGTACTACGGGCACTGGTCTGAAAGGAGGCCTTCTTTTCCAGCTGATGCAGAGGGTGGTTTGGTCCGGAGTTGCGCCCACCCACTTAGTCACAGCCAAGGTGCCCAGCTGGCTCCCTGTGGAGAGGGAGACGAGCAAGTTTGTGGTCAATGTTTATAAAGGAACACTCATAGGTAAAGATAAGTATCAATCTTGTATATTATAAAACTTTGCAAGTATATACTTCACAGCAATCTCAATAGCAGAGCCTGTTCACAGAGCTAGAATACCTGTGCACATGCCGAGCCGCATACCCAATCTCTCCTACGTATGGCTCAGTCTCTTTGTCGGCAGACAAGAAGACAATTGCCTCCTTGCTAGTCCCCCTCATGCTTTTTGCGTCCGTTCAACGTGCTCCACTGCCTCCGCGGTCTTAAGAGTCTCCTCGTTCTCGAGATTCTCGAGTTGAGTCAAGGCGCTGGTCGCCATGTGACGAGAGTTAGGGGGAACCTGCCACCAATGTTCCGGCCCGCCGAAGATCGTGTCCATCTCTTCTAGGGAGCGGTTTTTTGTTTCAGGGAAGAGGAAATAGAAAACCGGTACGCCACTTAAGCAAATGGAGGCCCAGACGAAATAAAATTTCCACTGGATTGCATCAAAACCAATAGGCGTGATTTGGGCGCTGAGAAAGCTGAATGTCCAATGCGATGCAACACCACATGCGGACATGTAAATGCGAAGATCCTGAGGGGCAATCTCGGCAGAATATAGCACGTTTGTGCTTAAGAAACCCAGCGGAAAGAAGCCCACAAAGGCAAAGGTAAAGAGTGTTGCCACAACAGAAGCCCCGAAGCTGTTCGCCTTGTGTTCAATATCAAAGACAGTACCAGCCAAGACAAGCATAGAGATCCCCATGCCAGCAGTACATGTTATGAATAGCGGTCTGCGCCCAAAACGGTCCACAAGCAATGCAGCAAGGAGGGCAGTGCAAACTTTGAAAGTAAGGGTACTAGCAGTAAGAATAGAGGCGATCGTCGGATCCAGTTGAAGAGAGTCTTGAAATAGTGTAGGGCCAAAAAACGTGATGATGTTATTGCCGGACATCTGAGCGTAAAAGTTGACAATGACAGCGAGGCAAAGGCGGTAAAAAATACGGTCCCGCCCAAGAGTAAACAAGTCGCGGAATCCACGTTCTGATTCAGCTTGTTGAATGACGTCGGCAAGAATCTCCACCTCCTGGTCAAGAATCTCAGGGTCAACACGACTGCCAGCCAAGAGAGCTAAGACCTCACGAGCTTCATCCTTCCGGCCCTTCATAAGTAGCCAACGAGGAGACTCGGGGAAAGACATGGTAACGCTGAGAAGGATAATAGGAAATATGATCGGCAGGGCCAGAGGCAGTCGCCAAGCGACCTCCTGATGTTTGATAAAGCTGAGACCAAAGTTGATCCAGCTAATGATAGCGATTCCGCTAGCGATAAAGAATCCAATGAACATAACATTCCGACCGCGATTCTTAGGCTTGGTACTCTCACTCTGCCAGACAGGCACGGCGACATTACAACCGCCGTTTCCTATACCAGAGATAATACGGCCGACGGTAAGTTGGGGAAGGCCAAACGCTGTACACTCGAGGAGATTTCCAAGAGCCGCTACCGTGGCGGCGATCATCAGGCTCTTGCGACGCCCATAACGATTGCCCAGCTGGGTCATGCAGAGCGCGCCTACTCCACACCCTAAGGAGTAGATGCCAGTTATAGTTCCTGCGTCGTGTTAGCCACTATACTCCCTCCATAATGCACCACAAAAGGCCACGGCGTCTAGCACCCGCCGAGTCTTCGCATACATACCCTGAACCCTTGAATTTTCAGCCTTGGTAGCACCTTTGGTAGTTGCCGTGTTGATGGTTGGGAAGTGCTTTATAAATGATGGATAGGCGAGGCAACCTCCCAAGTTTGACTGATTGAAACCAAACAAGAAGAAAGCTGGCAAAAGAATACACACGATGCGAGCATTGGTCAAGGCATTGCCCTGAAGCCCCATGAATGTCTTCATGATAAAAAGTTCTAGACAGAAAATCCTCAGCAAGAGACTTGCAGGCAAAGTACTTGAGATCTGACTGATGAAGCAGTGATAAAGGTCAAAAGATATTAGAGTCGAGGAGAAGGTACCCTAGATGTAGTCAATGCGGAACGGCTTGGTTTACCCCGGGTTCTCAGCCCACTTGTCGTAACCCTGCAAATGCGGGATAGGAGGAAAGCGGAGAAAGATCATGCGGGGATAGATGCAGGGGGAAATGCAGAGAGAGCTATGGTGGAGAAAGGAAACGAGCCGATAGGAGAAAGGAAAAGCCGGCAGGAGAAAGGAAAAGAAAAATATGCCAAGAGAAAGGAAAAAGTGTGACAGTCAGCTTCCGTGTGAGAACTGCTACATCATGTACAGGACCTCTACTATTAGTTAGAACTAAGTTAGTAGGGTTTAGAGAAGACTGTTATGAGGGACCAGTACATGTGCACTACCCCCAAATATAAAGACGCCATTCCACCCCCACTCCTACTAATTGGATCAGTGTGACCCCCAACCCCCGCCTTCTCAAAACATGATACAGCATTAAGTTTGTATATTATTGAGCAAAGATTATGTACATTCCACCCTTTTGCGCAAAGCTCAATTTCGGTCCACCTTGTTTTTTACCTATCCACATGACCCAATGTTTAAATTCTCTTATAGGTGAAGTTGGGCGCACATGACTAGGTCGTCTACATAAGGCGGGGTGCTATGACCTCTACGTAAGGCAGGGTGCCCATTAACCTCTACATAAAGCGGGGACCGAACTGACTCAAATCGACATTCATTTTCGGCAAGCGCAACGGAACAGGCTTAGCCGGGGACTCAAACATCGGGACTCAGATCGGCAGGCGGTAAAGAGCCATAACTTTATAAGAACGTTAGGTATTACTATACTACTAATACATAGTATTAACCAAGTAGAGATTTCGGTGCCCGTGACGGGCCAATAAGAGACTTTGTTTCAGACACTAAAATCTTATGTAAAGGGACGCGTGTCCTTTTCTTAAATATAAGGCAGGGCCTTATTGTAGAGCTTTTAGTGATATTAATTAGTTTTTATTCTTAGTTAAAGTAATATAAATATAGTTATTCTATAATTTCTGTGCTATTTAAATCTATTTCTTTTTAATAATTTGTAAGCCGTGGTGTATTGAGCTTCCACTACGGCCACAGGAGCCAAAAGACTAGTAGTATTCATGAGTAATCGTGAATACGCTCAACACCATATATATATCAGGTTGCAATACAGTCACGTGACAGCACCCTCTGCCACCTGTATTACATATTTACTATTTTTTATTTTAGAATAATACCTTTGTTTTAAGGATACTTATCAGTTATTTTCATTTTTTATGTTCTTATAGTTTGATATTTATTTTATATATTCTTTTAAGCTTTTAGTCTTTTCTTTGCCTTCTAGTCTTATATTATTCTATTTCTTAGTATTTTCTAAATATTACCTAAACTATAATTCTTTCTATATAGGTTACTTGTCACGGGTCTGTACGGATCTTATTCAGAATACCTAGTATACCTCAATTCAAGTTAAGAATAAACTAAAGAGAGAAGGGGAGTCCTTTCCTCCTTCTTAAGAATTTCATACATAGGTAGGTGGAGCTTAATTTCCAGCGTACCATTGACTATAGGTATCCTTTACTGTATTGGGTAAGTATAGGAAAGGGAAGGGGTGAAGGAGATGATATTGCTTGTACCGAGGCGCCTCATGGCACGTGAGGCATTCCATGAGGCGGTTTGTATCGAGTTGCTTCACGAGGCAGTTTGTATGTATTGAGTCGTTCTATGAGGTGGTTTGTTCTGTACCTCACTTATCACAGGTGCCACAGGCACCAAGACATTCTACAGGTATTAACCCGTCACATTACTAATATAAAGAGTAGAGTTGTTTATACTATAACGTGGTTGTACACCGAGTCGGACACGACACCGAGTCGGACACTTTTCCCCACATTTTACCTTATTAACTTTAACACGCGTTTTCTCAACCACCACAAATGGAAATCCAAACTAAAGAAGCACGAATCATTCTAGCTATCGAGGCTATTCGAACGTCTAAAAAACTAAGCCAACGCTCTGCAGCAAAGATCTATAAAGTACCACTTTCGACCCTCTCCGATAGAATAGCCGGCCGAACCTACCGCCCCGAAACTACGGCCAATAGTCTTAAGTTGACTAAACTAGAAGAAGAAGTAGTTTGTCGGAATATACTTAAGCTAGATTCCAGAGGGTTTGCGCCCCGGCTAGCTAGTGTTAAAGATATAGCCAATTTTATTCTAGAATCGCGAGGGGGAACACGCGTCGGCACACGCTGGGCACAACGATTTGTAGCTCGACGACCAGAGCTAAAGACGCGTTTCAATCGCGTTTACGATTTCCAAAGAGCACTCTGCGAAGATCCTGAGCTCATTAGCGCGTAGTTCCGACTAGTTAAGAATATAAGGGCAAAATATAGGGTGTTGGACTACGATTTCTACAACTTCGACGAGACAGGCTTTATAATAGGTGTTATTTGCGCTGCAATAGTTATTACACGTGCAGATCGACGTGGTAGAGGCAAGGCAGTTCAGCCAGGCAATCGGGAATAGGCTATAGCAATTGCTTGTATCAATAGTAAAGGCTGGAGTATGCCTCTATTTCTCGTGGTTCAGGGCAAGAATTACCTCGCGAATTAGTATACTGACGGCGGCCTCCCACCCGACTAGGTTATCAAACCAACAAGCAATAGATAGACAAATAATAAGACAGGTCTAGAATAGTTGAAACACTTCGACAAACATACTACTGCTCGTGCAAAGGGTCTATATCGAATGCTAGTATTAGATAGGCATAAGAGTCACGAATCGGCCGAATTCCAAGAGTATTGTAAGACGCATAACATTGTTACTCTTGGACTATCTCCTTATTCGTCTTATCTAACCCAACTACTCGATATTAGGTGTTTTAGTGTATTAAAGCGGGCATACGGTCGGCAAATCGAGACGTTCATTAAGGCTTATATTAACTATATTACAAAGGTCGAGTTCTTTTTGGCCTTTGCAGCAGCATACAAGGAATCAATAACAGCCTAGAACGCTTAGGCTAGATTCCGTGGAGCTAGCTTAGTGCCTTTTGACCCGCAAGCAGTGCTTTCTAAGCTTAACGTAAAGTTACAGACTCCGGATCCCTCTCGACCCTCTATAGCCAACTCCAACCCTTGGGTCTCCCAGACCCCTTCCAATCCCACTAAAGCACTTTCATAAACAACTCTTGTTCGGAATCGGATCTCTCGTCATTAAGGAAGCTCTCCAACTCTACTCTTTGAGACAGTTAGGGCGTTAGCAAAGGGTACAGAGCAAATAGCCCATGAGATAACCCTTCTGTCTGCTAAGGTACATACTCTTCGAGCAGCTAATAAAGCCCTAAGCAAACGCCGTAGGGCTAAAAAGACTCGTGTCCGTCAAGGAGGTACACTTACTATAGAGGATACACAAGATATAATTGCACAGAAGGATATAGATAAGCAGATTCGACGCGACTTACGTGCGGAAGGGGGTACTCGGAAGGAGAGGCAACCGTCTAGGCGGCGCTGTAGAACCTGCGGAAAAGCTAGTTATAATACGCGAACTTGTTAGGAAGATATAGATATATCTAGTTTATTAGATTCCGATTAGTTTTAGTTAATTTAATACGTTATAGTTGATTTATTCAAGTTGAAAGTGTTATGCTAAGGAAAAGTGTCCGACTCGGTGTTGTGTCCGACTCGGTGTACAACCACGTTATAAGATTATAGTATAAAGGGGTTTTTATATTAAGAATATATATAAAAACAATAGATATAATAATAGGCTATTAGAAAAGAGAAAGAAGAGTTCTTGTCTATTCTAGTAATATATAGCTGCTCTTAAATACAAAGGCAGCAAGAGAAATACACTATATACTGTGACGATGGATGGAACATTTCCCTGATTTGCTTAAAGAGGTCACGTGACTCTGTCAAGCCCTTTGTTTGTGTTGCAGTTGGATTAGTCAGCAATCGTTTCTCGCCCGTGACTGCTATTCCACGCCTTGCTCGAGCTAACCATCTAAGTATTAGGTATCGTTTCTACCTGTACGGGATCGACTTATCCCTATGGGATCGACGTATCCGTACGGATGAGTTATATGCCTTAGACAGAATAGTGGAGGTTATATGGGCAGGTTTTCCATTAGTTTTGAGCTCTGTACAGTTGATTCAATATACCTGATTTCCCCTCATACTTTCCCACCAACCTGCTTACCTAATGGTACTAGACGTACCCGATTGGCTAGAATCGTGAATCTAACAGTTTGGAACTAAGTCTCAAAGCACATTCGTTTCTGAACCGTTTCGGAAGCTGATCGCTCCGGAGCCTGAGCGATGGATATATAGGAACTGTACTGTACCTAAGAGTTGTTCTGTACCTTAGATTTTCCTTCCTACCAGACCTATAATTGATCCCGATTAGCCTCCGATATTGTACTCCTATATACCTCTACGGAGCCCGTGATCTTTTGTGTCGTTACAGTATCTAGTAACTCATATTATACTATAAGTAATTGTAGTAGGGCCCGGGAGCCACTCGGCTCTCAGAATCCTTGGTCCCCCGCCGCTAAGCTCCCCTAGGAGTCCTGGGCGTTCTGGGACTTCATGTTCGTAACATCCAGATAGCAAAGGGGTTCAGATATCGGGGTAACACCTTGTTAATAGTTATCGTAGGTGCCCCAGGCACCAAAACTCTATACAGGTATTAACCTGTCACATTATAGGAGGGTTTATATTAATATAAGAAATAGAAACAGCGGTCAATAGAATTACGCTTATCAGGACTCTACTCTCCCATACTCCAAAAAAAAAAAAAATTCAGAAACAGCGGTCAATTCTGATAGATATTAATTAACGTAGGTTTATTATTTCATGCATTAGGCTCATAAACTAGTGGGCTGGCAGCCGATTGGATTCAATGGATGTGTTAAGTGGGTATATAATAACAATACAGGTGAAAAATCCCCAGAGTAAGCTGGAAATCCCCTATATAGTGGGCCCTGACTAAGAGCTTATTCAGCTAATTTTAGCACTCTAGTGTTATATTTCAGCGATTTCAGCGATTTCAACCTGTGGGCTCAACCTGGAGACATTTGGAATTCTTTCATACTTTCGGTTGACTTCTTTCTTGTATAATTTATATAATAAAGCCTTTTTCAAGAAATTACTAGCTATTTCTGAGTAATTCAGAAATACTTCTTCCGTTTTGAAACATAAATGTGACAGGTATTTTTCAGATGCTACACATCATTTTTAATCATGGATTTGACAGGTATGTTTTAGGGATGACCAGTCATTTACGCCACTGTTTGGAGTACGACACACCTATGCGATGGACTTTGGACGGGCGACCTTTTGAGAAGCAACCGCTTTTTACGAGAACACCCCCCGTAAAATGAAGTCATTCTACGGGTTAACAGCTCATGCAGGTTTTGACTTCTGCTCATATATGTATAGTGATAGCCAGAATCGGGCTATTATCCAACTCTACTTTCTCTGTCCGCAAAATATATTGTCCCTACCACAATTTGTACTCCCACCAACATGAGTTTAAACCAAGACATGCGCCAACAGATAGAGGCTATCCGGGATGCTCTCGGTAGCATTGATGATAAGCTGGTCTCTTTTGAGCAAACCGTTGATAAGTGCAGCAATGGTAACATTGCCGATAAGGGAGCGATTACAGTTGCCCATAATGTCTTGACCCACGATACCATCAAGCTTCTCCAGATAGTCCGTGGGCCTACGGATAGTTTATATGAACATTTTGAAAAGGTAACAGGCGCAATCTTACATATTCTAGCTCACGCCTAACCTGATAGGCATCTCAAACCGCAGCTCTGCGGGCTCTCCTCGCAATGGGGGCTTTCGAGAGGATCCCGGTGGAGAGTAGTATCACAGCAACTAAACTCGCTGATGTCCTCTCTGTTGACCAAAAGTTGCTTGGTGAAGCAGCCCTTTATTCGGCTATCATAGTAGTACTATAGCTAACTACTCAAGTTCGTCTTATGAGACTAGTTACTGTTGTGGGACCTTTTAAAGAAGTTGCGCAAGAGGAATATGCTCATACACCCTTTTCGAAGATCTTCCTTGCCCCAGAGCTCCAAGCGCTTTTCACTTTCATGTATGCACTATTCTTCCTTACGCAAATCTCGCCAGCTCTCCTAACCAAATAATATCCTATGTGTAGGACAGATGACTATCTAGTTCCGTGGGCTAAGCTTCATCAATTCTTTTCCTCTCATGGCTGGAAAGTCCCACTAGACGGAAAGGACTGCCCTTACACATATGGAAATCAAACAGGAGACAAGGATATCTGGGAACATCTGAGTCTCCATCCGGAGCAGCTGAAAGCTGCGAATCTTGCAATGGGAGCGCAATCGACGTCGAGCATGTGGTCTATCGATATTGTCGATTTCCGGGGCTTGTTAGCACCCTATAATACGACCGATGATGATATCCTAGTTGTCGACATTGGAGGCGGGAAGGGTCACTGCCTCCAGAGAATAGACCGGTTGATCCTAGGTCTCAGGGGTCGCTTAATATTACAGGAACGTCCTGAGGTTCTCACAGATACCTTCAACTTGGAAAAATCGCGTATTGAGAAATATAAATACAATTACTTTGAAACTCAGCCAATAAGGGGTATGTTGCCCTGATTTTCAATGAACATTTACGGGATTGTTGGGTAGCTAAATCGCAATTTCAGGAGCATACATCTACTACATTCGTCGTGTCCTACACGACTGGTCAGATGACGTCTGTGTTCAAATTCTAAAAATAATAGCAGCAGCAATGGAGAGGAACAAATCATGCGTGATCATCGCAGAATGTATTGTGCCGCTTGTAGGAGCCGACCTTGAGACTGGATGGATGGATCTAGCTATGATGACTGTCACTGGTGCACAGCGGACAGTCAAAAACTGGGAGGAAATTATCGAGGCAGCGGGACTTCAGGTGGAGAGGGTGTGTACATCTCCGGGTACTGATCATGGTGCAATCAAGGCTGTGCTGAAGTAGGAGGTTGTAAACAATTAATGGAATATCCTCTCTAGTTGGCAGAAGCTATATTCGATATCATTACTTTCAGGCGGGATAATCCAGGTGGAAAAATCTGAGTATTCTTTAAAACGACTCGGATTATAATCAAAAATAAATAAAAAAGAGATATTCGTGACAGGTTGAGCTATCACTCTTCAAAATTTCATCAAAGATCCCGGTTCATTTGCCACCTTGAAGATGAATGAAATAGTATTTGACAGACTACCAGACATAGAAAAAGCGTAACTTACTTGTATCAAATTTCTCGAAAGCTTTGTTAAATTAGTGAGGAAGATAAGTTACACACTTTTTTGTCGATGGAGGAATGCCCAGAACTCTAGCTACTTGAAATACATCGGTGCTTAGTACTTTGATAGAGCTTCGTCGTATTACCTCTTATTAGTTGCACAAGCTCTTACGGTAGGACACGGATGCTAATTTCCGAAAGAGGGGAACTAGTACAATAATCCCGTCCTATGATTAGATGGATGTGATGTCATATATGTAATATAGAGTTTGTATTGGACAGCGATCTGATCTTAACAGAGTATTTAATTAGGTAGATATACGCTTCTTAAAAAGTGTTAAATCAGAAATATGAGCTTAAGGAGTAGGTGAGCACTCCTACGGGAGTGGCGAGAAAAAGCATAGCAGGCTAACTAACAAGATGCTTCTCCCGGAATGGCCCCTATCAATATCATGATCGAATATTTCAAAGCTTTCAATTC
This sequence comes from Haplographium delicatum, assembly GCA_037952705.1. Lineage (NCBI taxonomy): Eukaryota > Fungi > Ascomycota > Leotiomycetes > Helotiales > Hyaloscyphaceae > Haplographium > Haplographium delicatum. The sequence continues at coordinate 43,577 of JAPZPC010000218.1, forward strand.
GTACGCTCACTCAACCCAAACTTTAACTCACTTATAAAAACCGACAGGTAGCCAATCCCCTCACCCATAATCGAGAGAACAAATCACTTTTCCTTCAATAAGCCTTGAGACACCCAATCTCGAACTTGATTCCGCATCATGTTTATGTCAAGGCCTGATTTGACCTTGACGCAATCAGCCAAGGCTTTCTTGGTATTCTTAACATCGAAATTTGCCATATTCTTGTAGAGCTCCAAGCGGGTTAAACCTTTGTGAACCGGTTCTAGTAGGATTGGTAATAGAGGTAACAGCGGATTAGACAACAGGTCATTGGCATTTCCCATTTCCTCAACCCAAACCTTATACGGAAGAGCCTCAAGCTTATAGCCGCATTGTTCAAGTAATCCCCATAAGGCTTCCATATCCGTGTCTTCGTCTGGCGTCTGTGGTACGAGGTGAAAGGTACGGCCTAGGTTGTCTCTATTCGAAGAAATGTGCAGCAGCGCCGCAGTTATGAAGTCAACGGGCACCATGAGCTTGCTTTGATTTGGGAGGATAGGACGACGGCCGAGCTTGATACACCCAAGGAACATACGACACATAAAATCATCGCAGTTGGCCTTTCCACTGATGCTGCTGCCCACTATGAATCCTGGCCTATAAATGATTGCAGGAAGACCTTTGGCAATCATAGAATGGATGAGCTGCTCTGATACCCATTTGCTTTGAGTGTAACCTATGTCGTAGGGTAGCCATTCTTGAAATGAAGCCAAGTCCTGACCTTCCCAAATAGTCTGGATGCCAGCGAAATGTGAAGCCGGGCCTGAGACAGCCACCGTGGAGAAGAAGTGGAGCATCTTGGGCCGACCGGTTGTGGCCATCTTGATTGCGCTCAGGGTCCCCGTGATATTGGTAGGCCTATGATTCTCATACGGTTGAACGTAGTTGATATGAGCAGCCAGGTAGAAGATCACACTCGCCCATCGAGAGAGTTCATCAAATTGGGCCAAGTCGAGTCCGAAATTGTGTTGTGCTAGGTCTCCAGCAATTGTAGAAATTTTCTCTAGATTCTGATGACGACATAAATCATACTTAGTGAGTGCTGCTATCACTCGTGACCGGGCTGCATATGTATCTGAAGCGCGCACGAGACAAACAACTATTTTTACATCTTTGCAATCAATGAGCTCTCTTAGAAAGTGGGCTCCGATGAACCCTGTTGCACCGGTCATGAACACATGGCCTTCAGATGCAGAGCGCCAGTCGGGCGCTTCACCAGGAAGCGTAACAAGGTCCTGCGCTAACTGCGAGTCCTTGATAAATGTGTCAAGGGATGGATAGTGGACCGCCATCAGATTCTGACCGGTTTCTATCAAGTTGGCCAGCTCCACGAGCTTTGGGTGATCGTAGATGCTTTCAATACTCAGTAGCTTGCCAAACCTCCGTCGGACGTGAACAATCATGGCTCCGGCTTGCAAGGAGCTCCCTCCTAGATGGAAAAAGTTGCTCTGATCATTCACCTGCGTCACACCCAGAATTGACTTCCAAAGATTCTCAAGCCATAACGCGGTATCTCCAGTTCCACTTGTAACAATATTTTCTTCCGCTTTCTCGATTGCCGCAAAATGATGATTAGTCAAGGCTGCGCGATCCAGCTTACCATGTGTTGTGAAAGGTAACTGCTGCACTGCCTCCACACGAGGAAGCATATATTGCGGGAGCATCGTCCTTAGATATGAATTCAAATCTCCGGCCATGAACGCATCTATATCTTTCGGGACCACGAATGCCATAATATAGGTTTCCATTCTGGCTCGATTGATTGGTAGTATCGCAGCTTCTCGGACCATACCACTCTTAAGTAGCACAGATTGGATCTCCGCTGGCTCTATCCTGTATCCGCGAATCTTTATCATGCTGCCAGTCCTACCCATAAATTCTATCTCACCAGAGTGCCCCCAGCGTCCCAAATCTCCAGTTTTGTATACTCTGATTGGCCCTGTATTTAGAGATAGGTCCGAAATTTCCAAGAAACTCTTTTCGTTGGCTTCCGAGTAATGACAGTAGCCGCGTGCCAGCCCGTCGCCAGAAATATAAATCTCACCAATATCGCTTCCTTTGACTGGGTTCAAACTGTCATCCAAAATGTAGACTCCTGTGTCGTCCAGGGGCTTTCCAATAGGGGTCTCTCCTCGCCGGACCTCGTCCAAGGTCAGTATATGGTATGTTGTGAAGACGGTGCATTCTGTTGGGCCATAGGCGTGAACCAGATTTTTTGGTGGCCCATTCTCAAGGAGTGCTTGAAGCACGTTTGCATTAGCTGCTTCCCCTCCGGTTATGATGTATTCAAGATCTTCGAACGCAGCTGGTACAACCGAGATGACATGTCCCAATAGCGCGGTGACTACAAGAATCATTGTAATCTTGTGTCTCTTTATATTTTCACTGAGATCCACCGGGTCGACCACTACACTCTTGGGAAAGATGATAGTGGTCGCCCCACGGGCTAAGGTAGCCCAAACCTCGAATATGGCGGCGTCAAAACTTGGCGGAGATATTTGGGCTACACGATCAGATGCTTTGAATTCAACCCGGTGCTTGTTGAAAACGAGGTGCATAATCCCCTTAGACAGAATTTCAACGGGCTTGGGCAGTCCAGTGGTGCCAGACGTGTGTAAGAGATGAGTGCGGTGCTCTCGCCCTGTCTCGACGGGAGTGACGGTGAACGCATGATCATTTCGGAATCCATTGGGAGGTAGCTCTGTAGTATCGTCGCTAAGTATTACAGTCTCGAAATCAGATAATCGGTGTTGTTCGGTGGCTACCGTAATAGCAAGTCGTGCACCCAAACCCTTGAGTAGATGGTGAATACGCAAATCAGGCGCCGATACGTCCATAGGTACACAAGTACCTCCTAACCTCAGCACTGCAGCTTCTGCCACAATATGCAATATACCCATGGGAACCAAGATACATACTGGCTCCTCTAGGGTAATTTTATGAAGGGAAAGGCGTGTAGCCAAGATGTTGACCTGCAGATGAAGTTCTTTGTAGGTAAATGATTGATCCCCTTGCACAACTGCTACAGAATCAGGACTATGGTCTACGAAGAACCGAAACCAGCCCTCGACTCCTAAAAGGGAGTTCTTTGAATTTTCTGACATTGTCTTAAAATATTATATGCGTTGATAGATTGTATTGTGGATATGATCTGTAGTTAAATATTTGGATTCGTAGATTACCTTCTGAAGAGGATTTCATCGTCTTTATAATCTATAGTAGTAATGAAATATCGCTAACTTTTGATTCGTCAGACGTCAATCTTAATGAAATTTGGAGTTCTACCCGATAGGCGTCCAAACCGTATGAGCTGCTCTGATTATCTTTGACCTTCAAAGCCCATTTGGCTCGATCCACTCTCAATTGTAACACGTTTGTCGGGTTAAGCTGTCTTTGAAGAGAGGACTCTGCAGATCACTGCAGATCACTAATGTGACAGGATCTTTATCGATTATAAAATTATTGCAGTTTCACCCATATAGACGAAAGCGGAAGTAGAAAGAGGGCTTTGGAATCATGTCTATTGGTTCTCTGAAGCCCATGAACAATTGAGTGGATACATACAGTAAATCTGTTCTGTATTATTCTGTACTTGATATTAACTTCATGTAGCTTAAGGGTTTCAGATTGTCAATTTAAGCTTTCAAACTCTGATCTAAACAATGTTTGAGATTTGGAACAACAAATGCCGGCAATGCAATCGATATGGTAATCACCATATTGCAACTAGAGAATAACGGCTAGAAAATCCCCCCAGCTACAACAGGACACGTAGTGCGTGCGCGCTCATAATTTGAGCTATCAACATTTCTCCGAATTTAAGCCACCAGAGTTGATTCATTAGGTGCTGTATCACTTCCGAATCATATGCAGGTATCACTTCCAAATCATATGCAGGTATCACTTCCGAATCATATGCAGGTATCACTTCCAAATCATATGCAGGTATCACTTCCAAATCAGATGTAGGTATCACTTCCGAATCATATGCAGGTATCACTTCCAAATCAGATGCAGGTATCCGTAATTTATCCCATGATGGAATTTATACATAATTGTTAACATCGTTATATTACATATTTTAACTAAGCCATAAGTCTGTAAGTGGCATGGATATATGATACGGCCAAGGAAAGTGCTAACAAGATCCTGGCTGTGTGAACAACTCCAAGCACTTGGCCGATGACATCGTCAGTCTAGGGCAGTAATACCAGAAAAGGAAGGAAAGAAGCAGCATATATGTGCCTCACCCCCCTAAGAAAAGAAATCAAAAAAAACTTATACTTATTATTTGTTATAGATCTCTATACTGTCACGAGTTGGAACCCTACCCCGCCACACCTTGGTATTAGAGGTTACGCGAGGTTACGCGAGCCCGATCCCGCGCGGCAGATAGTATTTAACGTTACGCGCTGCTGCCCCCTGGAAATATCCCCCCTATACAAGATAATCAGGATCCTGAGCCTGACAATGAGAAGCCCTTAATCGGATCGACTTGCTAACTGCTTGCTAAACGTTTGCTAGTGTGACGATGGAACATTTTCCTACGCATATGTATGCGGTATACTTTTTGTCACGGGTTCGTACGGTTCTTATTCAAAAGCGTAGTCTGCCTCAATTCAGGTTAAGAATAAACTAAGGAAAGAAGAGAAGACTTTGTTAACTCTCCTAGGGATTATATACACAAGTAGGTAGAGCCTTATTTCTACCTTACTAACAGATTACAGTTACTCTATACAATACCAAGATAAAGGTTAGAGCAGGGGAGTATTATATACCAAAATGCTAGAGACAAGGATTAGTTATTATAGGTGCCTATAGCACTAAGACCTTACATAGGTATTAACCTGTTATATTACCCCCCTCCTCCTAGGCGTTATACTTTATATATTCTTTATAGGTATCTAGGGCTACTATATCTTTAAGGTTTATAGCAGGTATCTAAGTAGGTTTACTATAGCCTGTCTACTTAATAAGAAATTGCCTCTGCCTTCTATAGCTATACTATATAGTTCTCTCTATTAGGATCTCTTTAATACTATACTCTTCTTTGCTGTCTATAAATTCCGGTTCTAGTTATAGGTCTTCTATACGTTAAGACAGTAGAGGGTCTAAAGCTACTAGGCAAAGAAGCTTAGTGTGACGCTCTGGACGTCCGTCTCATATTTAGACTAGTTAGACATACTAGCAGGGGTTGCCAGGGGAAGCGACGCATCCATAACAATGGACGCGTTCCTAACCTTCCTGACTTCTCTAGCTTAGTATTTTAAAAGATATTCGATTCTCGGAACTTAGAGCCCTGACCTATGCCCTGATTGTGCCGTTACATAATACTAAGCTCGTTATAGCGCGGCCTATAGAGGCGACAGAATACTTTGCGGCAAGGGACCCGATTACGTCCTTAGGGTACAACGATAGAATTCTGTACCTAATATCTAGCACAACTGCCTACGCACAACGAACCAACCGCTATTGCCAAAGGTTCTATAAGAAGTTCTTCCTAGATTACTTACTAAATAGCTTATAGTTGCTACCGGTGTATATATAGAGAGTCTGTTACTTATACCGACTCTAAGGCCAGATTTCGCTAATAGTTGGTTATTATCTGCCGACTTTAAAAAGAATAGAATACAAATAATCAAGGCAAGTCTACTGATTCAAAATAAGAATAGATACCCTACGACAATCGTTGCAAGTCTACTAATTTAAAAAAGAATAGACACTTAATATAATAATACTAGTAACAGAATCTGTTGCTTCGACCTCCTAATAGACAAGTCTTACACTAACTGTCTAACAAGCTTCCACAGAAAGCCCTCCTGCCTAGGGCAAAGCGCCAACTATAAGCTTCGAAGACATAGCCCTGTAGGAATTATACTAGACTAAGATTACTCTAATAGACATAACTAAGCGTTTAGCCAACCTAGAACAGCAGATTAGCTAGCAATACCCAAAGTTACCTATAGCTACGCAGAAGACTTAGGCCCAAGAGCAATTATAAGACTATTATATTAAATTTGCTAATAAACGTATTTAACGTGCCTATAAGCTTTATAGAACTATTAACAAACTATAAGCAACTGTTAAGGAATATTAATAACAAGAATATAAAGCATAGTATAAGACAAGAAGATAGAAGACAAAATAGGCAGATCTTAGCAAAAGACTCCCGAATAGTAACAATAATACTCTTTCTAACAAAATACCTTAACGAAAAGGTACTTAAGAACTATCTGCTACTATATTAAGTTAAATAAACCTATTCTTTTTACTAAAGATCAAAGACCCTGCCTCTTTTACTAGTAACAATATCTATAAGATTACTAACTAGATATATAATATATATAATAAATTAAACTATAATTTCTTAGAGTCTAACAATAAGACATTTAAGGTTATATACGCTATATAGCTAGTTATAGAAAAAGCTAGAGATATAATTTATAACTAACTAGAACCTGATTCCGTTAACCTAATTAGAACTATAGAATAGATCTTTAGAATCTTATAGTAAACTTATAGAAAGAGTTACTAGGTAGAGTAACAGGAAGCAAAGGAAGAATACTAATAGTTATAGTAAAAGGACTATATATTCTTAGCGTTCTAGGCTAACTTTACCTGCCTTATAACAAAACTTAGTAAATTACTATCTAACTAGTATAACAATCTACTAGACTAAATATATATAGAGCTCCTAAAGAGCCTTAGGGATAAACAATTCAATACTCTAAGAGAATTAGCCAAATAGTATATAGAGCAAGAGAATAGACTCCTCTTTATTAAACACTAATAAGCAAGAGAGAAGCATTGTGAATTTATAGCCTAGCATAGGGCTCTGCTACCTTAAACTACTACTAGCCCTAGGAAGCATAATACTTTGACAACAGCTTACTCTCCGCTAACCTCCTCCTAACCAAGAGAACCCCCTTGTTAGGGAATAGATTAGAAAGACAGTACCTGCTACTAATATAGCAAGCCTAGGCACTAGGCCCTAAACTGCCCTAATAACAAAGACAAGAACAAGATTATAGCTATTAACGAAATATTAAGCTCTAATAAAAAACAAAAGAGAAACTCAACTAAACTAGATTCTCCTAGTACTAGTAGAGAATCTACTAACTCTAGAAGTAATAACACTAACAAAGTATTAGGAAATGTCCTGCTCTAAGCCTAGAGGTAGCCTTCTTAGAGCAGAAAACCTACTAAGGAATAGTTAATATCTTAAAGCTAATTAGTAGCAAATAGCTTATATTTTGCTACAAGATAGAATAGAATAGCAAATTAATAGCTATAGACGCTATAATTAATTCTAGCACTAATGCTTACGCCCTTGTTTACTAGAAATATACCTACTACCTAACAAAAGATCTAAAGATGCCTATAGAATAGCTAGTAGAACTAATTCCCCTCTAGGGGTTTAATAGAAAACCTAGCAAGGCTATTTAGAGGATTATCCTTAGTAACTTACTCCTTAGACCTAACCTACTTGCTTAATAATACTTCCTAACCGCTGACCTTAGGAAGCATAATATAATACTTAGAAGATTATAGCTAGCAGAGAATAACGTTTTACTAGATTATTATTACTATTAGATATACTAGCTAGAATAATACTAGGCAGAACAATAGAGTATTAGGCAACTAAACCTAGGGTTTATTGCCTCTCCTAAAATTCTAAAGAGACAGAAACCTCTAATATACCCTAAGAAGACTCCCCTTAGCCTGTCTAGTAATAGAAATAGTTAAATAGCTAACTATTAATAGAGAAAAGAAGAGTTAGACTTTAATAATATAGAGATCCTAGATATACTTAACTATTTTATTAAGTATAAAATACTACTTTAAGAGCTTAATAACCTAGAGACTTCTATTAGATTAGTTATAATTAACAAACTCGATTACTTACTTAGAGGTTAACTAAACCCTTTAGATATTAATACCCTAGATAATAACTAAGACATACTCGGTAATATAACCTCCCTTAACGCTTAAGAGTACTACTAACTATCGGAACGCCTACCTAAATAGCTCTTAGATAAAGTAGAGACCTTCTCTAAGAGAGTAGCTAATACTCTCCTACTATTACGGCTAATTAACTATAAGCTCTGCTTTAATAGGCTAGAGCCTTTCCTTAAAACAGAATACCTATACAAGATAAGTATAGCAGAATTTAAGAAGTTATAAGAATATCTAGTAGAAAACTTATAAAAGGGTTTTATTAAACTATCTAATTCTCTCTTCTTGTTGCCTATTCTGTTTATTAAGAAACTAAAAAGTAGCCTCTAATTCTATATTAACTACTAATAACTTAACTCTATTATAATAAAAGATAAGTATCTACTGCCTCTAATCCTAGAGACTATTAACTGTTTAGCTAATACTATCTACTTTACTAAACTAGACATATACTATACTTTTAATTATATCCTTATAGACCCCGACTTAACGGCGTAGGCAGCCTTTCGGACAAGATACGGCTCTTTTAAGCCTATAGTCCTACCTTTTAGACTATATAATAGCCTAGCCACGTTCTAGCAATATATAAATACTATCCTTATAGAGTATTTAGACAAATTCTACTCTGCTTATATTAATAATATCTTGATTTACTCTAAGAACCTAGAGGATTACTAGCAACAAGTTAGATTAGTACTAGATAGACTCTAAGAAGCCGGCCTGTAGGTAGATATTAATAAGTATAAATTTAAAGTATAGAAGATAATATTCCTAGGGTTTATTATTACAAATACTAGCGTTTAGGCAAATCCTACTAAGATAAATATTATTTAAGATTAGGATCTTCCTATAACAAAACACAAAGTATAGTTATTCTTAAGCTTCTATAATTTCTACTATAGGTTTATTAAAGAATATAGACAGATATTCTGCCTCTTTAATAAGCTAACAACTAAGGATACCCTATTAAGATTTATACTAGATAATAGACAAATCGTAGCTTTCTGCTAGCTATAGTAGATATTAATCTCTTCCCTAGTCTTATAGTACTTTAAGTATAACTAGGAAACGTAACTCGAAACTGACTATTCTAACCTAGCTGCTATAGGTTCCCTAACCTAGAAGTTATCTAATAATAGATTATAGTACCCTGTTGCCTTTTTCTCTAAATTACTATAAGGCGCCGAGTCTAGCTACAAAATATATAATAAAGAAATACTTACTATTATCTAATATCTTAAAGAATAGAAGACAGAGCTAGTTAGTCTACTAGACTTTCTAATTATTATTAACTATAAAGCCCTAGAATATTTTAGAATAAAGCAACTATTTAATAAATATTAGGTTAGGTAGATAGATATACTATCCTAATTCTACTACTATATTATATACTAACCTGGCAAAGACAACCTTATTACTAATATCTTGTCCTAAAAAGAAGAGCTAACACCTACCTAGAAGGCGGCAAAAGAAGCAGAAAGGATATAATAACTTATCCTAAGCATTACTATCTCTAGTATAGAAATCAGTATTACTAAGCCTACTGCTAACCTCCGAGTAACCAAGGAGGTACTCTAGGCCAACTGCCTAGATCTAAGCTTATAGCTTATAAGGATATAAGCAAGAGAAACGCTAGGAGTTCTATAACTAGATAATAGACTTCTGCTTTATAGAGACAGAATTATTATTCCTAACAAGCCTAATAACCTTAGAACCTGACTAATTGCCTAGATTTATAGTACTCTGGCTATAGCACACCTAGGCTAGAATAAGACAAAGGCTCTAATTTGTTAATATTACTAGTAGGTATTTTACTAATTAGACACTAACCGATTTATAGCTAATTGCTATAAGTATAGATAGTCCTATAAACCTTATAACAAAATACCAGGATTACTATATCCTCTACTAGTTCCTATATATACCTAGGATAACCTATTAATAGACTTCTATACGCTAGGTACAAAGAGTAGAAAATATAATAATATCTTTATAGTTATTAATTAACTATTAAAGAGATATATAAGTATTCTAACAACTAAAGACATAACTACTAAAACCGCTATATCTTTATTCTACTAATATATATAGCAATTTAAGGGCTATCCTCTTACTATTACTAGTAATAGAGGGCCTTAGTTTATATCTAATTTTATAGACAAATTATTAATTCTTGCCTATGTTAAGCTTAAGCTCTCTATAGTAGAATACCCCTAAACTAACAGCTAGACAGAAATCATTAACTAAATTATTAATACCTGCCTTTAATCTTTTATAAACTATTTCTAAGATAATTAGGCTAACCTATTACTTATATTAGACGCTGCTAGTATAGCTCTACTATACAAATCTACTAGCTTATTACCCTCTATAGTCGACTATAGCTACGAACCTAGACTAGATTTCGACTAGACTCTAGTAGTAAACAAGTATAGAACGCCTAGAGAGAAAATTAACTACTAAGAAGCTTAAGAGTAGGCTTAACGAATTCAGGAAGCATTAGCTTATAC
>JAPZPC010000219.1:0-53790 GCA_037952705.1 Haplographium delicatum
GTATATTCTTCTAAGTTAGAATCTATTTAGATATAATAGAAAGCTTATTAAATATTAATTTTAGAGAATATCTTAGCTATAGTTACTTAACTAATTAACTTATTAATTCTTAAGATTAGGTATAACGTGGTTTACTACTAAGTTGATCATATCACCGAGTCGATCACTTTTCCCTACCCTATTACCCTAAAACTTTAACACGTGTTTTCTTAACTATTTAATATAGAAATTTAAACCTAAGAAGTATAAATTATTCTAGCTATTAAGGCTATTCGATTATCTAGAAAAATAAGCAGACGCTCTATAGCAAAGATCTATAAAGTACTATATACTACCTTTTTTAATAAAATAGCTAGCCGAACCTACTACCCTGAATCTAAAGCTAATTGTTATAAGTTAAACGACTTAGAGGAGGAGACAATTATTTAATATATACTTAATCTAGATTTAAGAGAATTTGTGCCCTGTTTATCTAGTATTAAAGATATAGCAAATCTCTTGCTCGAATCTCAAGGGGCACTACGTGTTAGCAAGAACTAAGTATATTGATTTATTTAATAGCAACTAGAGTTAAAGACGTGTTTTAATTACGTTTATAACTTTTAAAGAGCCTTGTGCAAAGATCTAGAGCTTATTAGTATATAGTTTCGACTAGTTAGGAATATATAGACAAAATATAGTATTATTAACTCTAATTTCTATAACTTTAACAAGACAGGCTTTATAATAGGTATAATCTCCTTAGCAATAGTCGTAACTCGCGTAGATTAACGTAGCAGAGGAAAGGCAGTTTAGCTAGGCAATCAGGAATAGGTAATAGTAATTGTTTATATTAATAGCAAAGGTTAGAGTATTCCTCCGTTTCTAGTAGTTTAAGGGAAGAATTATCTTACAAGTTAGTATACTAAGGGCGGCCTCCTACACGACTAGGTTATTAAACTTATAAGTAACAGATAGACAAACAATAAGACAGGTCTAGAATAGCTTAAGCACTTTAATAAATATACTTCTGCTTAAGCAAAGGGTCTATATTGAATACTTGTCCTTAATAGGCATAAGAGTTATAAGTCTGCCGAATTCTAAGAGTACTACAAGATATATAATATTATTACTCTTTGTTTACCTCTTTACTCTTCTTATTTAACCTAGCTACTAGATGTTAGGTATTTTAGTATACTAAAGCAGGCGTATAGTTTCTAGATTAAGACGTTTATTAAAGCTTATATTAACTATATTACTAAGGTTAAGTTTTTCCTTGCCTTTAAAGCCGCCTATTTAGCCTCTATAATAGCCTAGAATAGTTAAGCTAGATTCCGCGGAGCTGGCTTAGTGCCCTTTGATCCTTAAGCTATTCTTTTAAAGCTTAATATAAGGTTACGGACTCTAACCCTCCCTGCTAACCCCTCTATAGATAATAACCTCTAGGTCTTATAGACCTCCTATAACCTAACTAATACTCTTTTATAAATAACTTTAGTTAAGGATTAGATTATATATTATTAAGGAAGCTTGCTAACCTCTATTTTCGAGACAGTAGCTGTATTAGCTAAAGGTATAGAGCTATTAGCTTATAAGATAACTTTATTATTAGCCAAAGTCTATACCCTTTGCAAGGCAAATAAAGCACTAAGCAAACGCCGGAGAGCTAAAAAGACTTAGGTCCGTCAAGGGGGTACACTTACTATAGAGGATACGCAGGATATATTAGCTTAGAAGGAGGCAGAGGAACAGGCTCAACGCGACAAGCGCTCTAAGAAAGGTAGGCAAAAGGAGAGGCAGCCGCCTAGGCAACGATATAGCACTTGTAGAAAGTCTGGTTATAATACATAGACTTGTTAAGAGGCTATAGATACTTCTAGCTTATTAGATTCCGATTTAAACTAATTAATTCTATACGTTATAGTTGTTTAATCTTATTCTTTAGGTGGTAGGGTAGGGAAAAGTGATCGACTCGGTGATATGATCGACTTGGTGGTAAACCACGTTAGATTACTTTAGCTTAGTATATTTAGTTTATAGTAGTTAATATAGAAGCATAAGCCTCTATTAGGTTTTAATACAAATAGTACTAGGGATATAAAATAGAAGTTACTAGGTTTAATAAACCTTTTACTTAAGTTATTAAGTATATACTCTTTTATAGCCTTTAATTCTTTAGTTAACTAATAGTATAGTAGTAAGAATCTATATAGCAAAGGCTCTACTAACTCGATTTTATAGTTATAGAGTCTATAGGGAAAGAGCTAATTTAATACTAATTTAGAGAATATATCTTAGTATTTCTTATAAAAGTCTAGTAATAGTTAATTAAGTAATTGTTCTATTTCTTAATTATTCTATTCTATAGGATTAGTTTTATTTATAAGCTAATCTAGCTTATATATATTAGTTTAAAAGAATTTATATTAAAGGAACCTTATTATATAGTATAAGGCATTAGTACTAATTTAATAAATATTTACTATTTTCTTAATTTGTAAATTAAGTCTTAAATTAGTTCTAGCCTTAATTTGGGTTATATCTAGCTTTGTCTTTTTCTTAAAAGGTTTTAGGATTAAGATAAAGATCTCCTTTTAGATATAATAGGATTATTAATATATCTAGTACTTAATAGCTTTATTTTTCTAAATTATATCTATTTAGAAATTTATATACTTATTTTAGATTTCTTTAAAGTAGTATAGAATCCTAAGTTCTTTAGTAAAGCTATAGATAGAAGAATATTTAGGAGGCTAGATAAATCTATTATAAAGAAGATCTAATAGTACTTAGAATCTTTTTATCTATTTACTTCTAATAATTATATTCTAACCTCCTAGGTCTAGAACTATAAAAGAGTAGTTTTAGATTTAATAACTATTAATTATTAAGTATAGTTAAATAAACTAATTAGTATAGGTTTTTGTGCTTTTATTAAAGCTATAAATTAGTATAAGGAAAAGGAAGTCTTAGAGCTTTACTTCTAGAGAGAAAGAGAGTTATTTTATAAGATTATAGTTTAAAAATAAGAACCTATTAGCTCTAGTGTCTACTAGAGTATATATATTAATCCTATATCTATTTATACTTAGATATAAAGAGATAAGGAATTAGGAGCCTCCTAGTAGCTTAGAAAAGTCTATACTTAATAGATTATATTTATATAAGCCTAGAAAGGAGTCTTTGTCTAGGCTTTTTTGTTTTCTTTTTATATTAGTTCTAAGTTAGAGGCAGAGGTTGCTTTCTTTATTCTTTCTTAGTCCTTAGGGTTATTAATATTTACAATTATAGCTTAAATAGTAGGTAACTTAGAGTACTAACTTTTATAGTATCTAGGTTTCTTATAAAAGAAGTAGAGGCTAGTAGAGCTATCTGCTAAGCTGTTTTAGTTACTTTTTAGGATAAACTTAACTAGCTTTATAGTCGCCTAGGGTCTTATATAAGAGGTAGAAGGGTTAAGCGTTTAAGAAGAAGTTCCTATATATTTTAAAGTATTAATAAAGTAACTTAGAGTTAGCTTAGATAGTAATATAGTAGTTTAGGTAGGTTTTTAAATAGATTTTAATATAATATAATATTATTCTTTATTTATTAATATTAAGTTATTAACTATAGTATTAAAATCTTCTCTCTAGGAGAGTTTTATAAAGAATATAGTATACTATAGTTAGAAGGTAATTTTGTCTTATAATTAATAAAACTAGTCCTTTTAAAGGATCTTAGCTTTAGCTATAAGGTTATAAAAATATACTATAAACGCTATAAAGGTTTTGTTAGAGTATCTATAGTCTTTTATTCTTATATTATTAAATTTGTTCTAGAAATATTGCTTCTTAAACCTATTCTTAAAGTATAAAGCTAGTAGTTTAAGTATTTCTTTAGCTATTCTAAATTTATTCTAATAGTCTTTATTATTATTACTATTATTATTATTATTATTATCTCTATATTATAGTTTAAGGTAGCTTTGTACTAAACCTTTAGTAGTAGCCTATATAAGAGTCTTCTTATTACTTTTAGTAGAGTAATAAGCCTTTTCAAGGTTAAACTAGTCTTAAATTAATATCCTCTATTACCTAAATAGAGGGTTAATACTATTGTCTAGAGGCTTGATTCTTTCTATTTGTTTTGCTAGGTAAGGTTTAGGGTTAAGTGTTATAGTCGCTTATAGGGTTAGGGAGGAAACAGAGTCTCTTAGTTATTGTTGCCCTACGAGGAGAGCCTAGAGAGCGCCTTCTATACGTTAGTTAGCTGCTCTAAGGTCGTTGTTAGCTACTCTAAGGTTATTTATAGTCTAATCCGAATCCCTTTGTCTTTGTTCTATAGTGTCATGAACCAATAAGCAGGCGCCATTCTAGGTGCAGGGAAATGACGTCAATACGGGTACGTATCTCTTGCCAAAGTGTCTGGACTATAGTTATAAGGCAGGGAGCCTTTATAAAGCTATTAGGAATTATTAATTAGATTCTATTATTAGTTTAGTAATTGCTATTAGTTATTCTTGTTACTATTAGTTAGGATTATAGTTATTAGCTATAGCAAATTGTTATTAATTATTCTTCTAACTACTATACCTTTTCCTACTATTAGATTTACCTAGTTGCGTAATACCCTATTAAGAGAGTCTTAATATTCTAATTAATCTACCTATATAGGAAATAGTTTATTACAAATAGGCAAAAATTATAATAGTTTAAAATACTAATTAAAGTAATATAAATACTATAGGTAATATACTATCTATCTACTTAGAGGAATCCTCTTAAACAATAATAGTAGTAGACTTTATAAGAATTAAATAGAAGAATACTCTTCTAGTTAAATAGTTAACTATAGCTAATAGTCGTATAGCTAAAGCAGAACGTTATATAGTAGAAGTAGAACGTTATATAGTAGAAATAGAGAAGAAAGCTTAATTTAGAGCTATAGAATTAAGAGTTTAAGAATTAGAAAGCTAATAGGTATCTGTTAGAGATATATTAGCTTAATATTTTTCTAAAACTAAAAAACTACTAAAATATAAAAGAAAAAGTATTAAAGAGATATAGGACTTTTTCTATAAAGCTAAACTAAAATAGAGAAGTAATAAGGATTATATATAGCCTACTAATACTAATAAAGTAACTTATTATATATCTTGCTTTAAAGGAACTACTAAAGATATATAGAGAAGAAAGGAGAAAAGTAATAGTATTAATAATACTAAATAGGAAGATTTTATAAAAATTATAAAAAACTTAATTATAGACCTAGAAAACTATAAGCTAGGCGCTATTAATAAATATAATAATATAAAACAATATAATAATTAATTAGTTTAAAGCTTTATATTATATCTAGAGAGCCTAGAAGATAATCTAGGCTATAAACATAGCGTCTATATAATAAATAGCCTTCTTGCTAAACTATAGAGAACTATTAAAGAAGAGTTAGATTGTTTACCTATAATCCCTAAAGATAAAGAGAAACTTATTACCTAGGCTAACGTGGTTTATCAGGACCCGGATCATATTAGTACCCGAATCAATTTTCCTTAGCATTAAACTTTAAACATTAATAAATTAACTATAATATATTAAATTAACTAGATCTAAGTGGAATCTAATACACTAGATATATCTATATCTTCTTAACAGGTTTGCGTATTATGACTAGCTTTTCCGCAAGTCCTATACTGTTGCCTAGACGGTTGCCCCTCCCCTCGACTACCCCCCGCCGCATATACGTCGCGTCGAACCTGCTTATCTATATCCTTTTACGTAATTATATCCTGTATATCCTCTACAGTAAGTATACCCCCTTAACGGACACGAGCTTTTTTAGCCCTATAGCGTTTGCTAAAGGCTTTATTAGCTGCTCGAAGAGTATATACCTTAGCGGACAGGAGTGTATTCTTATAGGCTAGTCGCTCTGTACCCTTTGCTAACGCTTTTACTGTCTTAAACAATAGAGTTAGCGAGCTTCCCTAGTAACAGGAGATCTAATTCCGAACAAGAGTTATTTATAAAAAAGCTTTAGTAGGGTTAGAGAGGGTTTAGGAGACCTAAGGGGCGCTGTTAGCAGTAGACGGTCTAGAGGGAGTTAGAGTCTATAACTTTACGTTAAGCTTTAAAATTACTACTTCTAGGTCAAAGGGTACTAGGCCAGCTCTATAGAATCTAGCCTAACAGTTGTTAGCTGTTATTAACTCCTTATATACTACTATAAAAGCTAGAAAGAACTCTACCTTTGTAATATAGTTAATATAGGCTTTAATAAACGTCTCGATTTGCCGACTATACGCCTGCTTTAAGACACTAAAACACTTAACATTAAGTAGTTAGGTTAGATAGAACAAATAGGGAGGTAGTCTAAGAGTTATAATATTATGTGTCTTGTAGTACTCTTAGAACTCGGCCAATTCGTGACTCTTATGCTTATCTAATACTAGTATTCGATATAGCCCCTTTGCGTAAGTAGTAGTATGTTTATTAAAGTGTTTTAACTATTCTAGACTTGTCTTATTATTTGTCTACTTATTACTAGTCGGTTTAATAACCTAGTCGGGTAGGAGGCCGCTATTAGTGTACTAGTTAGCGAGGTAGTTCTTGCCCTAAACTACTAGGAATAGAGGAACACTCTAGCCCTTGCTATTAATATAGGCAATTGCTATAGCTTATTCCCGATTCCCTAGCTAAACTGCCTTGCCTCTGCTACGTCGATCTGCACGGGTAACAACTATTATAGGGCAAATCATACCTATTATAAAGCCGGTTTCGTTAAAGTTATAAAAGTCGTAGTCTAATACCCTATATTTTGCTCTTATATTCTTAACTAGTCGGAACTACGCGCCAATTAGCTCCGAATCTTCGCAGAGTGCCTTTTAGAAATCGTAAACACAATTAAAACGCGTCTTAAGGGCTAGTTGTCGTTGTACGAATCGATGCGCCTAGAGCTTGCTAACGCGTTTCCCCCCTCGCGATTTAAGGATATAATTCGCTATATCTTCTATACTAGCTAGCTAGGGTACAAACTCTCTAGAATCTATATTAAGTATATTCCGAATAATCACTTTCTCTTTAAGGTTAGACAATTTGACACTTGCTAGCTATTGCTTAGGAAGGGAAGTTTGGCCGTTTATTCTACTATTAAGTATAGAAAATAGTACTTAATAGAGCTTAGCTGCCTTCCGACGACTTAGTCTTTTTAATGTTCGAATTGCCTTGATAGCTAAAATGATTTTTGCTTCTTATGTAATCACAGACATAGTAGAAGGTGGAAAAAACGTATAAAGAATAAAGGGGTAGGGGAATTCAGTAAAATTGATTCGGGTACTGATATGATCCGGGTCCTGATAAACCACGTTATACCTTTATTTAAAGAGCTACGGAAATGTGAATATAGTGCTATAGGTACTACACGTCTATATAAGGAGTTCCCTAAGGGATTTAAAGAGCTAAAGGATCGATTTTCAACAAAACTTGACTAGAATACTTTGCTTGGCCAAGTAGTCGATAATACTCTTTGCCTAGCTTGGCAAGATAATAATGTTGTCCTTGCTCTTACTAATATTTATACTATAAACGGGACAGATACCTTCCGTGAACGAGTTAGAAAGCGACCTGGAAAGACTTTAACAAACAGACGAATTGTACACAAAATGTTTATGGAAGACTCTACTAAGGTTCTAGAAATACTCTGCTTTATTAATAATTATAATCACTTTATAGGAGGCGTAGATCTAGCTAATTAATTTAGAGAATCGTACAAAACCCATAGAGCAACCCTACGGAATTGGTGGCCTCTCTTTTACTAGCTAATTGATGCTGTTTGTATAAATGCTTATAGGCTATATCAGCTACATATAATACAGCAAGAGAAACGCCCTCTTACACATATACAGTTCCGTACGAAGCTCTACTGTAGGCTAATGGAATGCTCTACTAGAGCAAAGCTACAGGAATTACGGGTAGGATTAGGTGGAAAGAGGGTGTTTAATGCTGATTTACTGCACCTTCACTACTGGGAAAAGAGGAAGAGTCAAGGCACTTGCGCATAGTGTGCGTACGAATTGAAGTGCCAGAGGGTTATAGGCAACTTAGAATTAAAGGGGGTAAAAGCAAAGCGTTCAGTGGGTGGGTGTGTTTTCTGTCAAGTTGCTATATGCAAGGAGGGGTACTGTTGGGAACGATACCATTCAGTTGATGCAAATTAGTAGTAATTTATTATGTAATATGCACCAATTCGGGGTTGCTTGCCCAGGATGTACCCCCATGTACACGCTAGTTCTCGGTCGCCAGACGAGGGGATAAGTAGCATCGGAAACATTTCGCAGAATAGAAATCAATCATCCTTCCATATCTTTTTCCAACCGTATGTGATGAGATCTGGCGATCCTCTGTATTTCACGTAACCCCGTGCAGCAACTAGGTATTCAGATACTTAGTAGAGTCTGTTTCAGTCCGAATATATGTCAACTTTGGGTCACGTGAGAGCAGGGGAGAGAAAACGGACTGTAAAGTAGCTGCGCTCCAATCAGAATAGTACGGTAGACCACATATAGAAATGGTCCGCGGAGTTCACTGATATCCAAGGCATCTCTACACTTGGCCCGTCCAGTAAGCAACTATCTTTGAAAAGAATGTTAAGTTAAGTTATGACTTAAGTCATTTCTTGTAGCTTCGATTATGAAAGGGACATCTTCTTTCACTTAAGCCGGATACCATCTTAGTTTTCAATACAGCATTCCATTCATCCATGTGCACCCCGAGCTCAAGATGATGGAAATGGCCAGATCAGGAGAATTACTGTGTCTTGCGTTTGGATCTCTTTTAGATATCGTTCCACCTGCAATGATGGCAGGTACTATGGAGGCAAATTTATCTCATAGCTTTTCGAAATTTTATCCCGGTATTCAAGCTTCATTCCCCTTAGCTTCTCTTCCCAGTTCTTCTAGTGCAGCCTTATATTGCCTACGCTCGTCTTTGCCAAAGATTTCCTTCTTGATATTTATTCTCCCAATTTTATGATTCCCGCGTTGAATACCGCCTTCTCGCCCAATTTCGTTCCAGAACCATCTACCTTCTGTTGGTGTATATAATGACCAAGCATACCCCTTTTTGCCGGCTCTGGCGGTCCTGCCAATTCTATGAACGTAGCCTGTCACGCTGGTTGGAAGGTCGTAGTTAATAACATGACCCAAGTTTTGGAGATCTAAACCCCGAGAGGCAAGGTCCGAAGCGACGAGGACCGAGATTTGTCCCGAGGAAAATGAGGAGATCGCTTTCTTTCGTGATGATCGACGCGTTGAGGATGTAATGGTTCCAACTTTACTGGATACGGATGGCGACAGGAGGGAAATGAGGCGACTTAAACGGATTGCCGTTTCGTTGGATTTTGTGAATATAAGCACTCCAGGAGTGGCAGTGAACGGAAATGTTGTACCGTAGTCTAGCAAAGGCGTTGTTGCCTGCATTGATATCTGGCTAGGAGCAGATTCATTATCAGACAAAACCGAAGAATCTGAAACGGAAGGAATTTCTGCAGTCGGAAACTTGATACTCGAAGATTCAAAAATAATCTTCTGTCTTCTCAACAACTCCATCAGATACAAAGGCTTGATATTTTCATCTTCTACCTTAATTCCTGACTCTTGCAGAAGTGTTGGGAGTAGATGAGAAGAATCTCCATCTGCAGCCCCCCCTGCAACTCCGGACAAGCCTCCGAGAACAACTAGTTTTGGTCGATATAGCTTGAACTGGGATAGTTCGCCCATGTTTCGAGTCATCGTAGCGCTGATTATAATCTTTCGAACTTGATGTTTTGAATTTTGCTCATTTGCTTCAAGTCCATTCAATACAAGATCCAGCCAATTTTGAAAGCTTTGGTCTAGAAGCTTATCTGCTTCATCAACAATAAGCCACTTGACATCTTTCAGAGAGAAGCCCGGAGTAAACTTGATATGTTCTACCAATCTTCCAGGCGTACAAATGAGAACATCAACATTCGAGATTGGGCTGATGACATGGTCAGACAGCGTTGACAAATATTCCATATGCGATGAATTATATTCATCGTATTTCCCTAGATCGCAATTGTTCCATTTAGCATTGAGTCGTTCTGCTACCTTTTCGAACTCCGCAGGATTATATTTCAATTGCTGAAATAACAACGTGTCTTGCTCAGCAGCCAAATTTTCATTGCCTACCGCTGTACCGATCTTCACCCTTGCCCCATACCGGGTACTCGGAAAAGCCGAAGCGCATATGTCGCAGACTTGTCGCGCTTGCGAAGTAAGTTCTCTTGTTGGAACCACTACTAGGCCTCTTAATTTCGTGACTTCGCACCGGCTTAAGTCTTCGATCATCGGAAGAACATACGCTAACGTTTTCCCTGATCCTGTGGCGGCTGAGATAAGAATATCTCCCAGATGTTGCGATTTTCCGGGCAAAAGAAGGGGAAGGACAGCAGCCTGCACTGCAAACGCTTCAGTGAAACCTCGCTTGTGTAGAACCCTCGCAGCATTTGAGCTCAAGCCAATATTTGCAAAGGGAGTGGTGGCGTTCGGAGAGACCCGAGTCGGTGAAGATAGCCAAGGAGGTAAGGAGGACGATGCTGCTAAAGGTAGCTGCTGTGGAGCAGGTTCTGGTTGGGGTAAAGGCACCAAATCGTGTATTTCGACTGGTTGATTCATGGCCTCACCTCCTGGAGCGCTCTCCAAGTATTCATCTGTAGAAATTCCTGAAGCAATCTCTGTCTTTCTCAAGGACTTTTCTCTTTTTTCCATCACCTTCTTATGCCTTGAATCACCCGCTATTCCTTCACGTAGGTTATTTTGCTTCGTCGTTGATTCTTTTTCCCCTGCAAGTGTAGTCACAATTGAATCTAGACCGGCGTTTGATTTCTCCTGATTTTCGTTACCGCAATTTTGTGCCTTCTCGAAGCTTCGCGAGGTATAACGATTGCGTTCCAGGTTTTTCATGTAGTTTGATCTTTCGTCATCTCTCACGGGAGCCATATAATTGTGGTTGCTCTGTCCATCCCTTCCAATTTCGACCCCCCGTATGGAAGTGTTATCCCTAGTAAATAGCACTTGCGTTGGCAGCGTCCTCATCTTCTTTTCTCTCTTATGCCTCAGTATCTCACGACCAGATATTTCACCTGGCTTGGCCACTTCCTCATGCTTACGTTTTGCCCCTGACACCAATCCAACGGATATGAGAGAGGCAGAGCTGGATCGAGATTTCTTTTCTGTTGGAGGTGTATATCGAGCATATGTTGAGAACACAATATTGTCATTAGTAGATGGGGTAGGAAGACTGGAGCTCTGTATTGGCTGGGGTGCGACGGTTGGTCCAAAAGGTGGCAAAACATTAGAGGAATTCCTTTTCGTCGAAGGAATATATCGTGGGTACATCTGAGAAGCCATCAACCTTCGTGAAGAAAGAGCCGGGTGGAGGATTCAAGGGCGATGAGGAAGCGTGCTAAAGGTTTGTCCTTGAGGATGGTTGACATGGAAAATATCCGGCCGCCAGGAAAAACCTTAATGCGGCTTTCGAAGTGCGGCGTGAGGCTACGGTAGACTATAAAAGCCACTACACCATTTTATATTATCTCGCTTTCTAGACCAGCTTCACCCCTATCGCTCCGACAACTACGTCCATCCCTCTCCCACTCTCACAATGCAATTGGCCAGTTTCCACATATTTACCGCTCCGCCAGCCAAGCCCCTCTACCAACATGCCATACAATATTGCTATGGTCAGCGACTTCTTCTTCCCCCAACCGGGGGGGGTAGAGAGCCATATCTACCAACTCTCCACCAAGCTCATCGATCGGGGGCACAAAGTTATCATCATCACGCACGTTTATGAAGGTAGAACCGGCGTTCGCTACCTTACGAATGGTCTGAAGGTCTACCATGTTCCGTTCCTGATCATCTATAGAGCCGCGACCTTCCCAACAGTCTTCTCCTTCTTCCCCGTCTTCCGGAACATTGTCATTCGAGAACAGATTGAAATTGTACATGGCCATGGAAGCCTCAGTAACCTCTGCCACGAGGCTATTCTGCATGCCAGAACCATGGGATTGAGGACTGTGTTCACTGACCACTCATTATTTGGTTTTGCCGACGCAGCCAGTATCCTGACAAACAAGCTTCTCAAGTTTACATTGAGTGATGTCGATCATGTCATCTGTGTTAGCCATACATGGTAAGTCTTTTAGCAGATGAACGTATTTCAGTCTAATCCCTCCAGCAAGGAAAACACGGTCCTTCGAGCTTCGCTCGATCCACTCATGGTGTCAGTTATCCCAAACGCCGTCGTTGCAGAGAACTTTCGACCTCTTTTACACCCGGCATATCCCCCTTCCGAATTTAACAACCAAGTCGTGCCTCTACCACATCATTTAGGCCCACATGATACAATTACTATTGTAGTCATCTCACGGCTCTTCTACAATAAAGGGTCAGATTTGCTCGTCGCTGCCATTCCGCGAATTCTTGCCAGCCACCCAAATGTTCGTTTTATAATTGCAGGTTCGGGCCCCAAAGCTATTGATTTGGAACAAATGCTGGAACGAAATGTTCTACAAGACCGAGTCGAGATGTTGGGACCGGTTCGACATGAAGAGGTCCGAGACGTTATGGTTCGCGGGCATATATATCTCCATCCAAGTTTGACGGAAGCATTTGGGACAGTAATTGTGGAGGCCGCAAGCTGTGGGTTGTACGTCGTATGTACGCAAGTCGGTGGTATTCCAGAAGTACTTCCAGCTCATATGACCGTCTTCGCCAAGCCCGAAGAAGATGATTTGGTAGCAGCTACAGGAAGAGCAATTGCAGCACTTCGTGCAAACAAAGTGCGGACGGAGAAATTTCATGATCAAGTGAAGATGATGTATTCTTGGACAGACGTAGCTGAAAGAACAGAGAGGGTATATAACGGGATATCTGGTTTTTTGAGCGAAGCAGACTTCTACGGATATGAAGCGGCTGATGCTGGAAGTTGGAGTGCAACGAGAGGAAGAGCCGGTGTTCAGAGTTTTGCGTTAATTGACAGACTGAAGAGGTATTATGGCTGTGGAATTTGGGCCGGCAAGCTGTTCTGTCTGTGTGTGGTCATCGACTACCTACTATTCCTCCTTCTCGAGCTTTGGGCACCGAGAGAAGCAATTGATATTGCTAGAAATTGGCCGAAAAAGGATAAAGAAGAAAGAGTAGCTCGTAATCACTCGCCATTTCGACGGTGACCATGAGCATGACAAAAGCGCTCACTAGAAGAATGCAGACTTCACCGCTTGTTCAGTCCTCTATATCTTACAAATTGAAGTCGGCATTAGCAATATGAAGGAAACATCGAATCTCAAAGTCTAAAAATGAGTCATGCGAGCTCATCTTACTCCAGGCTACTCAAGTAAGATTGAACAAACCGTCACCTTTCTATGGCCGTGTCCTCTCCCGTGACCAATCTCATAGCTGGAATTCCAAGAATGAGATTTCTTGAGGATAGCACTGCCTGCTTGTGCTGCACAGGTAAATTCTAGCTAAGAAGCTTGTAATTTAATTTTGAAAGTATGATGAATATGTACCAAACACCTAGGCTCGTTCATGGAGATGAAGAAAATTTGGCCTCTTTCAGAATTCTCATTTTCTACTTCGCTCTGCTCGATCTTCTCCAGGCCGCTGTATGTGGGTCCTAGACACTTAAGATGTATGGATTTTGCTGAAGTATCTCAAGTAGATCAAGAGAGCGCTCTAATGTTTTGGTTTCCATTGGGAACTAAGTAATGAGGCGCCAGAAGTTTCCCAATTACGTTGGTACGAATTTGGGATGAATTTGCGCAGATTATTATTAAAGATATCCTAACTTGTCAAAGCAAAAATGAAAAATCATGAGAAATTTGCAAACCATTAATAGATTTGAATATATTGCCAACAATAAAATAAACAGACTGACATTACCATTCCCCCTATGCTCTATGAAGCCGTTATAAGTATTTTTTTTTTTTTTGATCATAATTTATGAAGAGAGTAATATTTTGATTTGCAAAACCCTAATATATGACTCATACCATTGTTCCGTATTGCCTATTAGGTTGCAACCCAATCTTTTTACATAAAACATCTCTATCATTCTTCTAAGAGATCCTTGAGATTTTCCCCGCCTTTTCTAACCAATATACACAGTTTAATTACGCATTAGTTCAGAGGACCCTTCTGCTTTCTTAGAACTGACCAAGATAGTATCCTGTATAATTAGCGGATCTCAGGTATCTTTCTCCTCTGGAAGAAAAATATCTCATCCTGAGATATAACTTTTATTCAAACCTGTGGATAGTTAATTTCGTACTATATTACTTTTATCTTTGAGCAAACCTGCAGATTTTGCTCACGGGGCTGCGACTTCTAAGCTGCGATATCTCTCCCATGGTGCTACTCTCATTCACATTATTTCTCGACCGAGGCATAATCTTTCTGACGACTAGATATTATACACCGGATCTAGATGATGCCGAGAAGATTACGTCAATTGCGCCTTAAAGGCTGGCTGAGGTTTCTTGGGGGGTTTAACCCCTGTTGACCTTTTCCCCTCATTTAGTGATGAAGTGTTAAGCTTAAGTCCGGAGATGATCGGCGCCAGGTTTGTTCCCCTTTAGTGCTGGTGGCAAAACGCCGCAAACTCCACTTACGTATTTCCATATACCGCAACTAATATCGCATCATGATATCGCATCATGATATCGCTTTCTGGATTTTGCCTAGGCATGCCAGGATATCGTTAATTGATTTTCTCTATTTCTCTCCAGGACAACTTTGGCAGTTCCCCGCATTTGACCCTTTGAACTAGGCTAATTATGCAACTATCCATCGACCCCAAGGTTAGCGCGCGGGTAAAACTCCTACTTTGTTGTTAGGTTGACTGCAATTGACGTTCATCCCGCGATCTGTACAAAAGTGATCAAACCAGATCGCTCAGTTTGGCGCTCCAAAATCAAGCCGAGGATCAAATCAAAAATTGTTGAGCTAGAACCTACCAAGCCACCATGAGTCCAAATTACGATGTCACTCTCTAATCTGGCCTCTTTTGTGCGATTTATATTGCATGTGGGAAGGCTCTTCTTCCAGTCATTAGGATACATATTATACAACACCCCAGCGGGATCTCGTAACATGCTGTGTTCAAGTCAACCTGTATTATTTTCGACATGAAATCTTCACTTACGCCTTGGCATTGCATGCCATGATAATTATTGCTATTCCAACCTATATGTTTGATCTCTCCATAAGTGAGGAGGAGAAGAGAGCCATCTTCTCTTGAAGCTTCTATCGAAGCCAAAGCCGGTTCGAAACGTGATAACCAACCAAGAGCACCAGGGTTTTCTACTTCACAGCAATATGTATCCACTACAGGGAGTCATGCATTCGTATCACCTGGAGAGAATGAGCTGCGAGGACCTTGCCCGGCTTGAATGCCATGGCAAACCATGGATAAATTCCTCAAAATGGAGTTGCTACGATCACAGAGTTTATTCAAGGAACTTATGACGGCGGGTTAGCATTTCAATATTTGAGATCATGCAGTTGACAGAGTATAGTATTCGGTATGGGGTTTGACCTCAGTGCATTTCTGTCCCTATATGGTGCAATATATGACGGATATCTGCCATAGTGGTCCATCCGAGGTCCACCAACGTTAGGGTTGTTGAACAGCATTGGGCTATTAGGAAAGCCTCAAGGAATTTCAGGTTCTCACAACAATTGCGAAGCAGATGCTTCACCTACTAGGCCAGATTTGTATGAATAGTAAGCCTCGTATCTTACAATAGTTTTGGGCTTTGCTGACTAGATAGTGGAAATGACTACAAAGTTATTCTGAGCCAGTTTGAAGAGATGTATTCTCAGCCCCTTGGACCGAATGGTTATGACCTATCGAGCTTAACCCCTTTTCGTGCAAGTCGCTTCCAACAATCCATCAATAACAATCCATATTTCTTCAATGGGCCATTTACCGGTGTACTTGTACAGCCTACAGTATACACATTTATTTATCGTTTTATGGCAAACGAATCTACCGAATATCCAGATGGTTACCTCGATAGTGATGTGTTGAAATCATTTTTTTCTATTACTGGAGAGCCAGGGAATTTTTCGTGGCTCGAAGGCAACGAACGACTTCCAGATAACTGGTGTAAGTGTGCGATCGGTGACGAATATACGATCCCTTATTTCAATCTCGATTTGCTGGCTGCCGCCTCTCAGTATCCGCAATTCCTCAATGTAGGTGGAAATACCGGAACCACAAATACATTTACAGGCGTCAACCTCCAAGATCTAACTGGTGGAGCGTATAATCTCCGAACTTTGAGCCAGGGAGACAATGCTGCCTGTTTCGCTTTTCAATTCGCGCAGCAAGCTGCTCCAGATCTTTTAAAAGGACTTTTTTCTAGCGTAACAGAACCACCAAGTCAGCTTAACTCAGCCCTTGGACAGTTGTTCAGTCAATTAAGCTGCCCTCAGCTGAAGAGTATTGACACGAGTCAGTTTGCCACTTTTCATGGCGCTTCTGGAGCTTATTAGGCCTTGAAAATAAATGTTGTTTCGTAGATTTTAGTTTCATCCAACTTGCTTATCGCCTATAGAAATTCTCTCATGAGTCGGGGCAGTCCTATAGGAGTCTATTTAAATTTTTTGACATTGAGAAATATTTAAACAACTCTCCAGTATCCTTACTAGTTATTGATAACTACCATGCCGTGTCTAAATCATGTACAGATTATTTACACTTTTTGATATACTTGCTTCTTTAATCAATCAAATACTCCCAATCAAGCCACCCCGATATTAATATACCCATTGTCTAGTTTTATCGCTAGCTCGCTATTACAGCTTAGTTCTCCTATGATGAGTGTTATTCAATTTCCCTATTTTTAGACTTTTGGTATTGAACTGTGTGAAGATGTTGCATTTCTTAAGAGATATAGCAAGGCCTGATGATAGGGTGGCTATGTCAAAAAATTTTAGTAGTTAAAGAGAACTAAAACAGCTATGTTTAGAATAATATAAATAACTTAATTTTCTAATCTAGCCTTTTAGGGATATTATAAAAGTTAAAGATTGTTGGGAAAGGGGGGAAAGATGGAAGAATGTCCTATGGGAGCTAGGTCTGTGCCATCTCCCACAATGGTATAATGCTCTATCGATCTCTGTCTTCCTATCGATGAATTAATACGGATACCTCTGATGAAATTGTGGTATGCATTATTTATGATGTACTGAGGCAGATTGCTAAAGTGGAGGGCTTGTTAGGTAGAGCAACCAAAATCATTCTACGGTATTCTTAAAACAACTAACCCTCCCATCTCTTTTGATTGGATGGGATAGAACTTTTAAGTTACGGATTTACAAACTTCTTCCTCAGTAATGCCGATGTTATGAGATTAATTGAATATGTAGTTCAAGGATAATATGCAGAAAAGTTGAATTCCCTCATAATTTTAATTGAAACTTACCTGGATAGTACCTAACTTCAGACATACATAATCCCAAGTCTCGGTATCTATTTGAAAATTGGTTTCTGCAAGGAGCCAACAGATTGGAAAAGGCCTGACAAGGTAGCTTGCAGCTACGGTGGGAGTTACGAGTTACGAGTTGGCAAGGCTAAGCTAGGGCAGGGCAGGCACGTGATAAAACAGGTGCGCTAATCACTCGACAAACAAGCTTAACGAAAGCCCGAAACTTCAGCCATCAATCGCGCATTCTTTTGCCATTACGTACCATAGGCGCTTCCATGGTCTTCGAGAATCTCATACTTAGTTCTCGCTCTCTCCCGCTCCCGCTCTGTTATGTGGGGAATCTTGAAGCCCCTCGATCTTTATTCGGCGTCGATATCACCCACGTTACACTAATTGAAAAGCCCCAACGCACAAACCCCGTATGGAAGAATTTATTCCAATCAAGCGGGCACGTTGAGTTCTACGACGGGTAAGCCCAGAAGTCCCGAAGTCCCAGGATGTCAGCAAATCACCGCTGATTAGAGGGTCAGATTTACTTCGTAGGATGTCATAGACTCATAGCATTGTTCCATTCCGTGAAGTGCTTCCTTCTGGATAACCAGTCCTGTTCAGTGGGGAACCAATACGGCCAGCCCTACGCAGGCTGAGATAAAAGATAAAAGCCGCCATCAGCCTTCAGATTCTACTAATAAATCAATAAATAAGGCGCAGTGGAAGCTGCAAATTTGGGCATCTCTTCAGAGTGAATGTCTGTTGGGACGGCCAAATTCATGACTCATTCTTGGATCATTCTTCAGCTAAAGCTGTCAAAAATGCTGGGAATCATTCTCAAGCTATTAACAGTAGTGGCAATTGCCTCGTTGGCGCGAGCCGACTTACCTGGCGTGGCATCATTTGTAGTTCCCTCGGGCTTTCCTACATCCGTCTTCTCCAGTTACTATGTGAAGCCAGGGCCAACTTCAGAGCCTCAGCCAGCGCTCTACGATGTGGTCCTTAACCTCACATACCCGCTCAACCTCACAGACCCCAAAACTGTTCCAACCAGCGATGACGATCCCGTCTACTATCCAGTTCCAGTTGCTAACCTAACAGACTTTGAGTCCAAGGCTTTGGTCGAGATTGCATTGGCTAGTATTCAAAATATTATCAGTGATGTTGGAGGCCTTTTAACGAATTGTTCGAAATGCATTGCTGCCCTATCTATTGGAAAACTTCTCTCACAAACCGCCCCTTCTTACGTCCCAAATGCAATGGTATCATTGTGTCGATCTACAGGGTTCGCCTCAAATTCCTCTTGTCAAACTACATATGAAGCTGGAAGTTACGGAGCCATTTGGACCCAAGTTTTAGCATTTGCGGATGTTACAGGACTCGATGGACGATATATATGTAATTCCTTGAGTAGCAATTTTTGCTCCGCCCCTACCACCACTCCTTTGAACGTCACCGGTTTATTCCCGAAACCAAAACCGAAGAATGCTGTGGCTCCCAAGCCCAGTGGAGATCGAGTTAAGGTACTTCACTTATCTGATTTTCACCTCGATCCCCGATATCAGGTCGCATCCGAGGCAAATTGCTCGACAGGACTTTGTTGCAGATATACCACATCACCACCCACCTCTCAAGCGGTGTTTCCAGCCCCACTATATGGCGCTTATAGGTAAGGAAAAGAGAGAGCGATCTTGTTGGCGGGACTGAATTTTATAGATGCGATACACCTTACTACCTCGGTCTTGCTGCCCTCCAATCCATCGGATCACTGACAGGGACTGGAAGTGAGTTTTCAAGTCCTGGATGGACAATATATACAGGCGATCTCGTGTCTCACGACTCTCAAAACCAACTTTCGCGTGCTTATGTTGAGTATTCTGAGACAAGTATCTATGACATGTTAAAGTCATACATTAAAGGTCCTGTATTCGCAGTTCTCGGGAACCACGACTCGAACCCCGAAGCCATCGATGGACCACACAGCCTTCCCGGACCACTCGGGAAACAATTCAGTTGGAACTACAACCATGTTGTAGCTTTATGGAAGAACAATGGATGGATCGACGAACCTACTGCTGATCAAGCTGCCATACATTACGCGGCTTACTCGGTGAAGAATCAATATGGTCTCCGTATTATCACACTTAATACCGACTTTTGGTATAAATCTAATTATTTGAATTATATCAACATGACAAATCCGGACGTATCAGGCACATTCAGTTTTATTATCAATGAACTGCAAGCGGCCGAAGACGCTGGTGAAAGAGTCTGGATTCTCGGGCACGTCCTAAGTGGATGGGATGGATCCAATCCACTGTTGAACCCAACCGATCTTTTCTACCAGATTATCGGCAGATATTCCCCTCATGTCATTGCGAATGTATTCTGGGGCCACACTCATGAAGATCAAGTTATGATATACTACGCTAATAACGGTACTGTTCAAAACTCTAGCACTGCATTAACAACTGGCTGGATCGGCCCGTCTGTCACCCCACTGACAAACCTCAACTCGGGATACAGAATGTACGAAGTCGATACCGGGTCATTTGAAATCTATGAGGCGTATACATTCTATTCAGATGTCAACTCCTATAAAGCACTTAATACCACCGGACCAACATTTAATTTTGAATACTCGACCCGAGAAGCCTACGGCCAAGCAGTAGGGTGGCCAGAGACTGCACCCCTCAACGCAACCTTTTGGCACGGCTTGACTGTTGCAATGGAGTCTAACAAGAGTTTGGTGACGAAATTTAATACCTATCAGGGAAAAATGAGTGTTCAAAGTCCTAACTGTACGAGCAATGCATGTGCCGCGGCCAAGATTTGCTATATGAGAGCGGGTAGTGCGGCATTGGGCAGAGCGTGCCCACAAGGATTTGCGTCAGTTCAGAGTCCGTACACAGGCACAAACTTTTAGATTTACAACATTATATAACTAATCACTTATAACATATTCTTCAAATTGAGCCGCGGATTCTTAATTATTTGAAGCTTTGTTACGATTAGAATATTGGCTTGTCATGACAACGGGTAAGTCTGCATTCATAAATAACAATCGAAAGAATTGGACACTCTTGCTAGTGTATGAGGAAATAATTTGATATTGGATACACTTGGTCGCCGGGGGCTGAAGGTATATGTAAAGGCTCTCGAGAGAAAGGCGATTTTATTTTAGTACTTGAACCTCTGAAATATTGAAACTCTCATTTACATAATTTTTGAGGATTCTTTTGCACGAGATTAACTAAAACGGAAAAGGATTTGAAAACCTTTGAAGCTGGGCAAATCAAGTACAGTTTGTTAAAGGTTATAGAATTGCAAGTTCTCCAACTCAAATCGTAAATACTGGAGCCTTGTACCCTTCAAAATCCCACCCAACCCAGCCACTGGGCATCACAGCATACGACCAGTACTTATGTTTCACTTCCATGACAGGTATAATAGGACAAATAAACTCTGTCACTCAATTTCGATTGCGAATTTAGAAACCTTGCTTTGCTACTTGGGCTTTCGCGGCAGCAATAGTAGCAGCCGCGTTAGGGTCGACGAAATTACAACCAGCCTTGCCATTCTGAAATGCGGCGGCTTCAGCAGAACAAACACCAACATTGCTGGCATTTGCACAGCAGGCAGATGAGCAATCTGCATCAGCGACACACCCGCCCGTAATAAACTGAGCGCCTTGACCGTTTCCGACATTCTTTGCACCGGCGTTATTGGGAGTGATAGCGAGGACGGTAATCGCGCCTGCTCACGAATCGGTCAGTATATTAATATTGCTTCACTGCAGCATGATTAGGACTACAATATGGGCGCAGACTTACAAGCAAGAATAGCTGCAAAAGTGACTCGAACCATTCTGAAATTTGGAAATAGAATAGAAAATATTTAATTAGAAGATATTATTTATCAATTGGGTACGACGCCGGGTCGTTTTGATGATTATAAACGAGAGTAATTGAAGGAAGATGTTCGAAAAACTTCTTGACATGGTGTTGAGAGCCTTTTGTAAGTTCGCTGTCTAGCGCTAGGTCGTTCACCTAGACTTCAGGAGGGGCCTTACTTGTTCCATCTCGGTATCAGCGTCGACGTTATCAGACGCCATCTAAATGTTCGACACAGACAATTGACAAGAAATATTCAATGCCAGTGTCAGAAACGATAAGCGAAGTCGTAACACTAGTGCCCCCATCCTGGCAACCAGTGGTCAATCATTTCTCGGTAGGCTCTGCTGGTCTGGAAGGAGTTTGATCGGCACCGTGAACTCAATTTGCATTTCAGCCGGCGCGGGTTAACCGTGATGAGGCTATGCACGTCCCCAGCTCCAGAGATTTGATCTAATCTGCGACGCGCTCTTTAGATGAAAAAAATCGGCTCGACCTTTCCATCATGGCAAAACTTTCCACGATATGTCGTTTGGGGAATGGGCCTGCTTCACACGAAAGCAAGGCAGCAACTGAGTTTCGCAATGATACGGGAGATGTTTTCTGCAATGGCTAAAGCCTTTTAATCGATCGCTCTGTCCCAGGCTTTCGGGCGATTAAAACATTTCACATCGAAAGATACCGATACTATATTTACTTTGTTTAAAAGAGTGAGCTTATTGACTGGTATATATTTTAGATAGAGAAGCTATTATAATGTGCTACGAAGTCTATTGACGAATACCAGCAGGCTATACAGCCGCCGTTTAATGTGACGTGCTTACAGCGCTGTTGTATTTCAATATGGAGATGTAGACGAGATGCTTAAAGCGGTTGTTGTGGTGGATATAATAATACTTAAAACGCATCTGAAGAGGATGTTGAAATATATGCGGGTACCTGCGGCGAGCTTCCGCAGGTTTTATCGGATGCACGTAGGAACATCCTAAATCTTAACCGAATCAAGTCCGATATCGAGTCTTGATGTAGATAAAATCCTACATGATTTACAAGATAGGACCACGGTTGTCTTGAGACCCATTAAACACCCCGCGCGGAAGGAAATTTAATAGGAAAAAACAGATTAGTTTTCCTCCGGCATTTCAAAATTTCCAGTTTGATTCTAGCCCTATGGTCACATTAATTATCCGGCTCTTTCCTTTACCAAGTTATGAGACATTAGGCAGAACCAGCTGGTGCTAACTTGTGGTGTATTGTTACTGAAGTCCACCGCATTGTGCGATTTATTCAATATATGACTGTTGGTACATACACTACGATGGTTGAATAGCACATCCTCTAGCTCTATCCTGGAATTTAATTTTCATATAATTATTCGGTAGGTTCATTTTAATAGTTGTGCAAGTCTGGCTATAATAAATGAGATTGTAATGGGGTTTTTCCACTGCACAAAAACCTATCCTCACAGCCAGAGGGGTGGATTAGCAGTCCTTGTTCCTTGAGATTGTTTGCTATCTGCTATGAACCACTTTCCTGTTCCTCAATGGAAAGCTCGACCATCACTCAATCATCCAATTGTTCTTAACCAAAATGAAATTCCTCAAACTCATCTCGTTTCTATTCCCTCTCTTCGCTTTCGCCGAAAATAGCACTTATGAATACATTATTGTGGGCTCTGGGCCAGGCGGTGGTCCCTTGGCTGCAAACCTTGCGCGAGCAGGTCACTCAGTTCTCCTGCTCGAAGCTGGCGATGACCCAGGCAACAACCCAAACGTCACTATGACCTGGAATTTCATCGACGGATACGAAGCACCCAATACCCGGTGGGATTATTTTGTTTCACATTCGGACGATGCAGAAAAGGAGGCGAAATACCTACACACAACGTGGCGGACGGTCGATGGGGGATTCTATGTCGGATTGAATCCCCCTACTGGTGCAAAGAGATTAGGAGTGTGGTATCCTCGCGCAGGCATGTTGGGAGGATGTGCGATGAATAATGGAGCAAATATTGCTATGCCAGCCAATGCTGACTGGCAGTATATTGCTGATATTACAAAGGATGATTCTTGGACAGCAGAAAATATGCGGAAACATCTCATAAATCTGGAAAGCTGTAATTATATTGCAAATGGTAGTACTACTACACATGGCTTCAACGGTTGGCTAGAAACCTCGCAACATGATTCTTCTTGGGCAAATGACTCTTTATCAGATGGAGTAACTATTGCAAGAATGGCTGCCGATATGACAGGGGGGAAAGACACAGATCTCCTTTCTCTTCTGAGGAGAGACATGGATGCAGAAGATGTAAATCGAGATCAGAGTCTTGGAATTTTCGGTCCACTAACACACGATAAAAACGGCATCCGTTCTGACCCGAATATCTATATTAAGGCAACCCTAGAGGACGCAAAGCGGTACCCTCTTACCATCCAGCTCAACACGCTTGTCACTAAAGTTCTATTCAATACCACAGGGCCGGGAGATCCAACAGCCATCGGCGTTGAATTTCTTGAGGGTCCCCATCTTTACTCCGCTGACCCCTTCTACAACGCTTCTCAAAAGGGGCTAGCTGGTAAAACTTTTGCCTCTCGCGAAATCATTATCTCTGCTGGCGCTTTTAACAGTCCTCAAATTCTCAAGCTCTCTGGAATCGGACCAGCTGCTGAACTCAAGGCTTTCAACATCTCACTTATCAAAAACCTCCCAGGTGTCGGACATAATATGCAAGACAATTACGAAGATGGAATCATGGGACAATACGAGAAGGCAATCCCCCCTGGCATTTTTTTTGATCTGATGTTGAAGACATCATTATCAAAAATTCGGGACATTTACTTTTTCTGCGGTGTCTTTTCCTTTGAGGGCTTCTGGCCTGAGCTACCAACTCAATATCCAAATGAGTTCTTATGCGCTATGGTACATATGAATCCCAAGAATATCAACGGGCGGGTCTTGTTAAGAAGTACTAATCCAAGGGATACACCGGATATCAACATGGGCTTCTTCTCAAAGGGTGACGACGAGGATTTGCAGGCGATGTTTGAAGCAGCGAGATTCATGAGGC
This sequence comes from Haplographium delicatum, assembly GCA_037952705.1. Classification (NCBI taxonomy): domain Eukaryota; kingdom Fungi; phylum Ascomycota; class Leotiomycetes; order Helotiales; family Hyaloscyphaceae; genus Haplographium; species Haplographium delicatum. Next base: position 24,427 of record JAPZPC010000219.1, read on the forward strand.
CCATCTTTGAGAATGTTCCAAATAACACCTTCACGGAACTCCATCCATGTACATATCTAGGATGTACAGACGCTGATCAGAAACAGTTCCTGCGGAACCAGATTTTCAGCCATCATGTGTCAAGTAGTTGCTCAATAGGAGCAGACGATGACGAGATGGCAGTGTTGGACTCTAACTTTCGGGTCAGAGGTGTAAAGAATTTGAGAGTTGTAGATGCGAGTGCTTTTCCGAAGGTGCCTGGAGCTTTTCCTGTTCTGCCGACATTTGTGATCAGCGAGAAGGCTGCAGGCGTAATACTGAGGAACGTCAAGTAAGGGATAGAGCAACTACATCAATATCGGAATCTGATGCAAGGTCTTTTTGGTTTCCGTTTTTAGACTGGATCGCGCTGAGGAAGAGGCTGTGCTACAAACTAAATCAGAAAAGTCAGAGATCTTGCCGCGCCCAACTCCAGATCTCTGTTGGATCCCATTTTGAACCGATAGGACGTCGGACCTGACTTTCAAACGTACTTCTGCCTTGACCATTCGATTGTCGAACATTGCTAACTAATACAGGGTTTCCCAATGCTCTGCAGTATCTGCCTGTTCAGGTGCAATGGAGAGTTTGACGTATGAAGATGTTTAAATTGGCATTCGCTTAGTCTCTAGTAGCTTTTATGAGCAGAAGTCTTTTAGAAGCCGACGAGATGGTGCTAGAGTCGTAAGCTACCTCAAGGGCACGATTTCCTTCTTATAAATAGCTTTGCATGGCTATTGTATAATACAGGGCACTGAGCTATACTCGAAGGTCGTTTGCTCAAACGCTGTCGTGTTTGGATTTCAAAAATATCTCAATCAGGAGGGTGGGCCAAGATTAACAATCTTTGTCTGAAACTCATATCCATCATCTTCTGGTCTCAGCTGACTATCTTGCTTCTTCCTTTTGAAGGCTAACTGGACCACTGCATAGTCTTCAGAGATAAAGCTGACCCGAATTTCAGACCAACGTGACGTTCGTGGAATAATCTCACTGAGGTTAACATCGTCGGGCAGTGGATTTTCCAGATCGTAGATATAACCAGCTTCCTCTTCCTCTAGTATCATCTTTTCACGTAATATTATCGTAATTTTCCTACTGTCCCAATATCCCTCTTTGCCTGCTTGCGACAAGACCTGAAGGGCTCGCCTTCGAAGGACAGGGTGACGACAGGTGCAAACTGTAGTGAACAAAGGTCTAATCACGCCAGTATCAAGACTTATGGAGGGCAAACTTGTGACTAGCTCTTCGCATAGTGTCACTATTTTCCAAAATTTTGGCAATAATAAATCATATACCATTTCGTCACCACAGCTCAAGCCGATTTCGACGACAATTGTTAGGTAGCTGTGGTTCAATTCAAAATGGGTAGAGAGAAAATGTCCTGTAGAGCTTGAAAGCGCGCGAGACGAAGTGGTGCGTAAAGGGCTGCTGTCGAAGGCGCTCTTCCATTTTCTGAGTTCCATCAGGAGGCGTCCTTGCCAAAAAATGGGATCGCAGCTCGATCGATTGTTTACTGGATAAGCGACGGCGTCGATGAAATGGTAGATCGCATTGTAAAGCAGGAGCATGGAACGCCAGGCATCGTCAAACGTGTTGAAGTAAAGCGGTATCTTGGAGTGCTGTGTATCTTTTGCACTTGGGTTGTCGACTAGTTTGAATTGTGGGATTTTATCGCCAAAATTGACTGACTGAAGATCCATCAGAGCAAGTGAGTAGGAGAGTTCGTCCAAAGTTGATTGTGTTTTTTGTGGTAAGTACAGATTGGCCGTATTCTTCTCTGACGATGTGGTGCTAAGTAGGACTTTGAGGATTTGCCGGCCATGATTTAAGTGGGCTGAAGCCTCCAAGTACCGTCCTTGAATGATATCAAAAGTGAGGAGAACTAAGCAGGTAATAAGCACGACTTGAAGTTCCTCAAAACTAGTTCTTGCTATACGATTTCGTAAATAGTGAACTGCTTTGCCATAGTGGGCATAAGCAGGTATCACGAAATTGATTGGAGTTCTGTTAACGAATCTTGATTGACTCTCACAATAACCCCTGTGAGCCCCAGTGAGGGCTAGCATCGCATGAAGTATCGCAGGTTCATGGTGCGAAGCAGAAATCACCGTCTGGGTCCAGAACCGGGTTAACTGATGGGTTGCCATATCGTGCATTGTGTATCGGCGACAGAAATCATATGCTCTGTAATCTGGCTCAGATAGCCCGACCAGGGTCTGCAAATTCCTGTAGAAACACAAAAAATCTGCTGGTCTAATATTCTGCTGGAACATATGGTCTGTGCACTGATAAATGTTGGTACTTCGGTGGGACGCCGAGACGGAGACTGAATAACCTTCACATATATATTTCGATCTTGTACAACGAAGACAGGTTGGCTTTGTTTCATCGCATTTGACTCTTCTCGCCTTGCAGGTTCGGCAGCCCGTACGGACTATGATGCGCGTCAGTGAGAATTGATATTTGTCTTGCTATCAAGTTGAATAGGCGTACAAACCATTTTGATGTCTCTTTCGGGTAAGTATCATTCTGCTAAGGACGTGCTTAAGAATCCTAGTTTAGAGCTACTTTCCTTGTGCGATTATTTATTGATTGGAGGCCCTCTATAGCTGGACGTGTATTTTATTTCTAGCTGTATCAGGATTGTGATTTGAGAAGGTATAGGACAAATCCTGTCGCTGTCGTTGTTGGGAGATGGTAAGATTTATGTAAAAGGGTCAACGGGAGTATCGTGCTGGCACAAAGGTTGGCCGACGTATTTTAATTTTGAAGTTTTCAACCTGGAGCTACGCCGCAGCAGGCCTAGAATCCTCAGCATGACTATGAAGACCATAATATAAAGCTCGACATAGGGGCGGTGTAGTCTGTATGGATCCGCCGTATTGATGCTTACTGTATTCCTTAGCATAGATATATTTGCCTATACATGTCCACTACCTGAGGCCGTTGGCGCATTAACCGCCCAAAGCAGGAGTTCTGGCAATACTAGACCCCATGCGATTTAATCTGATATTATTAGTCATTATAGAATAGCTGTGCTAAATATATTCACTTTGCTTCACTTGCTTACATCCGCCTAGAAAACAATGTTCTCATCACCGGCATCTCTACTCTGGTGACCTTTCAAACCCTGTCAACGATTGTAATGAAATATTCCAGACCAAAAACCCTCATAACATAACGTATCTACCTCTACCAATTCTTATTGTACTCTTTAAGTAAAATGCTGGAGGGAGGATGAAATGGCTTAGGAGTCTGCCCAATGACGCGCAAGGCAAGCTGCCCATCATTTTGAAATCCATGTATTGAAGACTTCCGGCAACATGATGAAATCTCTCTACTAAGCTCTCTAAAACGTTCGTGCTATTGTGAACGATCTGATGCGTAGACCCTGGTGGTTTGGAGCTCCTTCTAGCGAGAGAGACGAGTTTGGTCCGTCCTCTGATGCAAATGTACCGACAAATGTTGATAGCAGCAGGGTAGGCTTACTGCTATCGTGAACTCATCCACGAAGCCAAATATTGGCGGATGTTCAAATAGCTCAGGAATCGTTAAAATCTAGTTATGTCATACTTTGTACGCAAAGGAAATTGATGCTGCGGAAAAGAGCATCCTTCAGGTGAAGTTTCTGGGCCGTTTGTGACCGTGGTTCTATTCGCTCACCAATTAGATCCCTGACCTTTGCGAGGGCCAAGAGATTGTCAGCGTTCTTAGCGCATACTGCCATGGTCGATCTGACAGTATAGATCAATTCATTCGAATCCAAATGAACGCACTTAATCCCTAGTTCTAAACAGGGCTCTATATCACAATTGGAAATAACAACTTTTAAGAGAAGAGTGTTCCGACCATCTTGGTTCGAAGAAATGATAACCCTCTTAAAGATATTCTCGATAGGATGATAAAAATTCTTTGATCGTTGGTATATTCCATTCCTACATGACTAGCCGATTCTGAGACAATCATTTCAAAGGTAGCATCTGCGGGACGAAGAATGATTGCTTGGGCTGCCGGAGTGAGCTAAATAAAGTGATTTCCGAGGGTTTATTAAATTTTGTAGCCCCTGAACTAAAGCGACTCCAAATCTTGAAGTGCGTCATCTCAATGAGCTGTTGATTTTGTCGCAGACCCTTGCTCCAAAAGTATTAAAACTTTGCATTCTCGCATTTCTAAAATCTTGAACGTACTTGAGAGTAAAATACATTAAAATTCTAAATATGTTACACTGGTCCTCCAAGTAAAAGGAAGAAGACATGCTAAATTTTCCAATTGTCCTTTCCCTTGCCTTTAGCTAATCTGCCCAGCACCGTAAAAGCCCCCCCCAGTACCAGTCCCCCAGCGGAATACCCAATACCAGCTAGCCACCGAGTACGGGCGAAGTCACCAAAAATTGCTCCAGCAATGGGGGTCCCGACTAGTACAGCCACACCAGCAGATGTGAACGTCATCCCTAGGCGTGTGCCGAGCCGTGACATGTCCGGTGAAAGATTCATGATTGCAACCGAGGAGACTGTAACGACACCTCCTGAGAAGACACCGTAGAATAGCGTAAATACAACGACACCAGCAAGATTACTGATTCCCATCCAGCCAAATGCCATGACAGCCGAGGAAAGTGTGCAAAGAATTGCACTATTCAGAACACCGAATTTGTCACCTAGGTACGTGGGTAAGACACGACCAAAGATGCTGCCGACGTTTAGTAGGGTGACAGTGTAGGGGGCGAAGTCGAGGCTTGACAAATGGTTCAGTTCATCAAAGACTTGGATGTAGAAATATGCTGTGTATAGGACGAGGAATGCAAACGTGGCACCTATGGCGAAGCTCATGAAAGCGAAATCTCTCCAAGCGGTGTTGTCAACAAGAGAACGAACGTTGGAGGACGGCGGCAGCCGGGGGCGCATGAAAATGACGGGTAATACAGACAGACCCAGAATGATGAAGGCAATCACTCGTGTGGCCCAGCCGAATCCAACTTTGGGTACTAGGCGGCTGAAGATGATGGAGAATATGATACCTCCAATAGGAGACCCGACTCCGCCGAGTCCGACTGCAAAGGCTCTTCGCTTGAGGAAATACTGCGCGATTATGGCCGCTGAAGGGAGAAAAGTAAGACCCATTCCAATGCCAGTACAGATCCCCTGGGCGAGCAAGACCTGCCAGAAAGTGGAGCATAAGGAATTCATGAACATGCCGAAACTGATCATAATGAGCCCAGTTATGAGAATTATTCTGAAATATCCAGCGTCAAGTAATGGCCCAGAGGCGAGCCCTCCCAGAAGCAGGAGGCATGCTTGAACAGATCCAATCCAGGAGATGCTCGAAGCAGAGTGAGACGTGAGCATCACGGTCTGGTAGTAGGTTTGATACACTCCGAATGTGTTGACCAGGCCCCAGGTAGCCACCATAACCACCCACCCTCCAAGGACTTGAAGCCAAGCTTGGAGGCCGCCATCGGGTATGGGCCCTGGGGAAGAGACCGTAACCTTGGCCGGAGGCGACACTTGGCCAGAAGGTACATTAATTTGTATCTCCTCTTTTGGTTCAATCTCTTGAATATTTTCTGATTCTGAAGACGTGGATGGTGCTTTGATTCCGTTGTCCATGTTGGTTAGGCACTTGTTATTTAGATAACTAGTGACTGCCGATAAGTTTCGATGGTGAAGGACTTATCAGATGGATAACGCAAAGTTTTAGGGGTGATTGGAATACAAAATATTGGTCCCAAATTATAACAGGTAATATGAAAAGTCTGACTCCGGTCGTTGGCGACTAGGCATTTATACGTAGGATGTAGCACCTATGAGGGCAAGTCGGAGAAGACACCGTTTAGCTTAATACGTAGCTAGGTACCCCTACAAGTCTATATAATTACAGATTGTTAGTAATCGTTCTATATTTTTACTTGGCATAGTCTTTCTCATAATCGCCCTAACAGACGGCGTACCTGACACTTAAACCAGGGTTGTAGTTGCCAGGTACTTTAGTTGTTGGGGAAGGGGGCATGGTGTGCTCAACTCGGCCAATTAACCTCTAGGGACGAAACCGGGTCTAGGCGATTTTTGGCTCGAAATGAACCACATCCCGTATTAATGATCTTGATAAGCTTTAATAGCCTACTTTTAAGATTTAATAGCCTACTTCTCCTAGATGACCAATCTGTCTCATAGAGCGGCCATGACAAATATTTATCATCTTCCCCATATGTAGACCAAAGTATAATTCATTTTATTCATATATTCTTTTATGTTAAAACACATCAAGCAGAAACCCAAGTTGGCCGCTGAATAACCCTGCTACTAATTCCTTCGTTTGGGTTAAAGTATACGTTACTTAGCGACGTGAGTATGACCACCGCAGAAGCTGGCTCCTACTCCAAAATGCCGAAAAGAAAGCAATGATAGAAATAGGAAAGGGATTTATCCATAGGTCATGGGGCTAGGGACTTTTCGACTTTCGAGACCTAAATTTTTCAAATATGATAACAGGGAAATGGCTCTTTTCCCATGCAGTGGGTTTCAATAGTCCGGGGCTTAGGACATCACAAACTGGCTTTAGGTTATTCCCGCTGTCATGGCAGGGTTTCAAGAAGCCGCCATCGAGAGATTTGTTGGACCTCAGACTTTGGCTTGCGTCAGAGTTGGGTTTCCGCTGGCTGGTGTCATTATCATCTTGTCGATGAAAGGTAGACTGATCTGCCATAATCTAAAGATATTTATTGCCATATTTGTAGGACAAAGCATGCCATACCCTCAAAAGGAAATAGTTGTATTTCTCTGATATCGTGCTGTTTTAAAGTCGCTGGAACTGGACTTGTAACTAGTCCGAGTATTATGATACGCCGGTGCAGATCGCCACAAACATAGGACCTAGATCACAAATGATTCCAGCGCTAACAGATCTATTGCCCGCGCTTTAGCTATCTCTAGTATCGTCTTCCAGAAACCAGTCTTCCCGGGTTTCTGTCCTGTGCTGGCGGAAGTGGGCTTCACGACTGCCTAGCTGCGTGGTTTGCGGCTGCGAGGAGCATGCTTTAACGTACTTTGACCTTTAATAACTAAGGCTCTACTGAGCTTTTGCTTCGTGGTATAGATTCAGAGGGGCTGTGAGAAACTTTCTACTCTCTAGAAGATGCATTAAAGCTCCAAATGGTTAGTCGGTGCGGCTGAAGTGCCTAATCCACTTATCATGAAATTAGAACCAACAGTTTAGATTAGATGATATCTCACAATTCGTGTTGGCTTGACATAATGAGACATAGGATATCCTAGACGTATGCTGAACTTATTCCATATATGAACCACCCAATACAGGTGGTTCAAGGACTATCAATCTTATGAAGCCTTGAAGGATACTGGTAGTGGCGTAACGCGGTTGTGAAGGCCATAGTCACATAATATTCTGCGACGGAAGGGTGTCTGCTTTGGACTTGTCAAAAAATTCGGCTTCACTCAGCAGAAAAGATAAAAGGAGTATGAAATTGATAATTAGAGCAAGCACGAGGATCATATAAATTTAATTAAAGAGAGGAAAAGCAAAAGTGAGCACATATTGAAGCGGGTCCAGGACTAAAGTCTACTTCCAATATAGAATGAATATTCTCAATAGCAACCCGTTTATACGGAACTTATAGGCAAGCTTACGTGGATAAATCGCCAGTTTTTATCTTCTCATAGGCACAATAGTTATCAAGTTGATTAAATACTGGTATTAAAAGATGCCCATCCTGCATATCCTTACTATATTCTTGTAATCCCGTCATGAAATTTTAGCAGGCAAGAGTATGTTTTGATATAAAATTTTGTCAAGGGCCATAACCCAAGCATAATAGTGTCGCTAAGATCAAAACAAGCTGTAAATGGCGAACTTAAAGTTTATCAACTAGTAAAATGCTAGCACTCGGCAGAGTTCATCCTGGCTAACTTTATGCTGGACCTCATTATTGTACAGTAAGTACAAGATTATGATTAGAAATCATTTTAGAAAATGTGATCCCAAAGAGGCATAGCTAAGTGCAATTGCTTCGGTCTTGGTATGATTAGTAATTCGACACGTTTCGGAGTAGTTCAAAATCTGCCACAACTCAAGATAATGGGATGGCATAGCTGCACTGGGCATCGTGTGATTTTTTGATAGCAGAATAGCATGCTAAAAGGCCGCCATGCCAGATTCATCCTCCTCCAGTCGTCGGTCGTCTCAACGTCCCGTTCGAGTGTCACTAGCTTGTGTAATTTGTCGCGCCCAACACATCCGATGCGACGCGGTGCTGCCATCAAGTTCCCGATGCCAAACTGAAGAAAAACAATGTGTTTACCCAAAATCACGGCGTGGAAGACCTCGTCGGCCAAGAACCTCGCACATTTCAGGGAATGGTATAGAACCTGCAGAGAATTGTCTCCTAGTGTCCACGCCAGAGTTCAACCCCGATCAAAGTTCAACAGAGGATGATCATAGCGACCTTGGAGCACGCATTCCTGCTTATAGCAGTAGCCTGGGTAATAGTTTGGAAGAACAGCTCTTATCACTCTATTATTGTTTTTTCCATGCCGCGCATTCATGTGTCCTACCTCAAAATACAATGAAAGAGTACTTGGATATTGATAGTAAGGCTCTCCAACCGCTGTATTCCATTATGCAGTACATCGGATCGTTATTTGGGCCCTCCATCTCCTCAGGACCTTTGAAGTTAAAAGCAGAGCATGACCTGGCCGCAGTTCGCCTAGGAGACCGATCTATGACAGCCTTTGATGTGCAGGCGATATTGTTATACTCGATCACAGTACGTTGGTGTGACGAAACAGAGAGAGCGAAAGAGTTAATGGACGAGGCAATCCACATGGCATTGAGTCTAGGTATGAATCGGAGTGAATTTGCTGTTGAATATGGACGGCAGGATCCAATCCTGGAGGAAAGCTGGAGGCGCACCTGGTGGCTGCTTTACATAACAGATGCCCATATTGCAGGGGGCACATACACCTACCCGTACCGAACAAGTCATGTTGAAATGGATGTCTATCTACCTTGTGAAGAACGAAATTATGAGTTGAGGGTAAGATTATATTTTCTCTCCCGATTTACGATAGCCGTAGTCTTCAGCTAAGACGTATATTCGCCCATATCTAGAAGATCCCAAGGCCTAGAACGCTCCAAGAGTATGATATGCGAGAGTTTATGGGCGATGAAGATCAAGAGTTTTCATCCTTCGCAGAGCTCGTGGGGTTGACTCGAGCATTGGAGCTGTCACTAGCTCCGTTTTGCAATTCGGATTTCGATATCAACGCTGTTTCCGCCAATGTCGACGCAACCATCACAGCGTGGACTTCGCTACTACCAGCCTCGAAGAAGGGGCTACAATGACCTGATGGGTCATTCGATGAGGATCTCTTCAAAGCGAATGCCATCATTCTTACGTATGTTTTCTTTTCTTGTCTTCTCTTACATTTTTGTACTATCATTACTAGTCATATGCAATATACTTGTAAAATCTGGCTGACTAATAACGGCACGCTGTTTAGGTATACTGTGAGTCTGCATCGACAATTATCTACACTAGCGTATAATCCAATAGAGGCTGTTGTGCGATGTCGCCGTCCAACTGGCAGCAAAACCCTTCACGGATGTAGCACGTCTGAATGTCAATTACACACGTCTAAAGTCCTTCTTGCCATCGACCGATTCAATGCGCTTCTTACTCTTCCCATGAATATGGCCACCCATACCCCCTTCACGATATGCATGATAGCCAACATCACTATTACACACCTGGCTGCTTGTCGATATGTCTATCAGGGGCAGCAGTTAAGGTTGGCCAGAAATCGCATTCGACTGAGTATGGGATCACTGAAGGCATTTGGCGAGTACTGGCCTCGAGGAAAAAAGGTCTATCATGAACTAGGCATTATTGCCCGGGAGGTGCTCTGTCTTGAAAACGAGACTGAAAAGAATGCGACTCAAGAAATATCGTCTTTTCAAACTATGATTCCCATAGAATTGCCACCCCTCATCTTCCCCATGCCAGACAACTCATTCGATTTTTGTGATCTTTATAATTTCAACTTTGACGAGACCATGGAGTCGGTAGAGCCTATTTCGATGTCTGCACAGAGCGGATGTTTACGTCCAGCGCCATAATATTTCTTGAAGAAAGCCCGGTTGCCGAGGTGTTTGATAAATTCAGGACAGTTTTATAGTTGCGTCAGACAGATTTTAAATGTGTATTCTATGAATAAAAAACCCTTCATCGATTATTTATCAAACTCAAAGACTTCACCTTGAATACCTTTTAATTTATTTATTCTTGAGCTAAAATGAAAATGAATCTTAACTTGTACTTAACTAACCTAAATATGGCACCTCTTCATAGTAGACACATGCCAGCTGGATATAGATGGCAAACAGGCAGCGCACCCTTCCGCCAGTGCACTCACTATATCCGTCCTTCCTCTATGCTAGCATAATCAAGAAAAGATATATGATCAACCCAAGATGCATGATCTTTCAATATTCTTTACTACCAAGTAATAATGTAAATTCTCAATCCCTTCAATGATAAATCCCGAGGTCTATTAAAGTCGCTTATGAATTATTTTCACCCATATATTCACCCACCGGCTTTTAGCAGTCCTACTTTCATTTCTCATGAATCTGGACAGCGAAGAGCGCAAGCTTAGCTCCATCCCCCCTCTCCTCGAAATTCTCCCACAGCTGAAAACCAGAACAAATACATAATAAAAAGAAGAGCACTATAGAATCTAGGAAATCTAAAATGACAGAAACGGTACAAATGGATCTAGTAGAAGGGGAAAGTTAATTATTTAGACCTAAGTTTAAGCATATTGGTTAGAAGTAGCTCTTTATAAATATAATCATCTCGGAGATCCCAAGCTGAAAAGTCTACTTTATTTCTATCTAGCTATTTAATTCTGTACTCTATTTCTTGCCTCATGCACTCTTTAAAAAGGCAGCAAGGCGCTCTTGCATATCACTTCTCTTATTAATATGCCCTAACAGACTTTTGTAGCAATTTTGGAATACTTATAAGGAATTGGAGTGTCACGGAGCTGCTCCCTCAGACACGGAGTAAAAAAGTTGAGATCAGCTTTAGAAGTTTAGTAACTTGGTAGGCTTTCAGCTAGGGTAACGGTCCAATACTAAAGGTAGTCATATCAACGTTTCCAGAGTTTGTAAAGTTAACAAATTGGTCACCTGATTTCACAAAGTAGTTAATGTCCGGAGATCTGTCAAAGATACTAAGTTACCATTAGCAAAATATAACTAAGACCTTAGCAAAGGAGTTTATAGTCTGCTCATAGCAAAGTCGAAGGTGGACGTGTATAGTGCCAGAAAATTGTCCAAACGCCCGAATACCAGTTAATTCAAACTAGTATAAATAGTAACAAATTAAATCAAGTAAGAAATACACTAACTAAACCAACCGAGTAAAAATTAATAATAAATAAGCACAGCTGTTCTTAGCATGTAACTCTGTTCATCTTCCTTGTTTGACCTGCTAAATAACTATATCCTCTTCAGCTACCTTATGTCAGGACTCAAATAACAGGGTGTTACGTAGTTGGCTAAAATCAAGTGGCACAGAGTCGTATTACAGGATCAAGCTATTTCTAAGAACTCAATTCAAGAATCAAACTAACAGATAACCTCCAAAAGCTCCCCGACCGGTTTATGACTTATACTCAATGAATTGACGCGCGTCCCCTTACATAAGAGTCTCAAGATCTGACACGGCGGTTCTATTAGTCTGTCGCATCTTAACAATAGGTTTATACTAAATAACGTGTCTTATCCATTAGAGAATGGGATACCACTATGAACTAGGCTGAAGGGCGCTGCTTCTTTGAATTTAACGAATTAATTACTAGGGCCGCTTTTAAACAAATCTGCGCAGGGCCTGCCCTGGCCTGGTTAAGCGAGTGGTTGAAGGCGTAAAATAGTCACCGAACAACCCGTTTAACAGCCCAAACCGTACTACTCACATATATTATGTCATATAGCAACTCCGATTTGTTATACACCTACCTAGTATATATAGCAGTATCTTATACGTACTAGAATTCATAAAACGAAAATATAAATTTAGTAGCATAGCTATTTGCCGCTTTCATTCTGTGTATTCAAGGTTATACTCTTCTACGAGCTTCTCTGCCGCTGCTTGACCGATCAAGTATGCTGGAGCTTGAGCATGACCATTGGGCGTTAATGGACAAACGCTCAGGTCTCCAACACGGAGACCCTGGATTCCAAATACACGAAGATCTGAGTCAACACAAGCTAGAGGGTCCGAACCGTCTGCTTTACCCATCATCGTTGTACCGTTAGCATGCCAAATCGGGGAGAAGTTAAGCAATATGAATTCCTATCATATTCAGAATGTATTAGCTTAAAATAAAGACAGGTAAATGGAAATAGCTGGAGGAATTGCATACCCAGATGTCCTCAATCGATTCTGACTTTGGAGCGCTTAATGGGCCTTTCCAGTGCTTAGCCATCGTAGTCGTTTTCTTAATTTGCATGGCCTCTCGCACAGCTCTGATGATCGATTCCTTATCGTACGGGTGGGCTAAATAATTAAAGTTAATCATGGGAGGATCCTCTGGATTGGATGAGCGGAGAGTAATCTCTCCGCGCGACTGAGGATTCATGAGAAGAATACACTGGCAGAAGTAGGCTGAATCTTCAGGATCTGAGAACTGAAAATCCACTGGAAGAAGAGGTGCGTTCTACGTAAATTTCAGAAAAGGATTTCTACTAATGCCTAGATAAAGTTTTTGGGGGTGGATGTACCATGAATGATTCGTAGCTGGGCACTCTGGGATCTAGCATATATTTCCGAGTATTTTCATCAATGCTTCTGAATGCCTCGCTACTTGGGGGTGTTGGGAACTTAGGATAGGCCACAATATTAGAGCAGAAGTGGGTGTCGAAAGGACCAGTATGGTCCTTGATCCATTGTTGGCGAGCAAACTCCACCTTCTCTGGATCTTTCATGAATAATATACGCTTAGAGTAAGTTGAGGAAACAACTTCCTCCAGGAAGACACCACAGTGATCCTGTAGATTTTTACCTACGCCTGGCAAGTGGTGCACAACCGGAATTTTATTAGCTGACAGTTCCTTAGTTGGTCCCACCCCAGAAAGGAGAAGTAATTTCGGTGTATCGATGGCTCCGGCGCAGAGAATGATTTCTGATTTCGCGGTGCCTAAATTATGTTCGTCAGAAACTTTATCGGTCTAAAAAGAATTTCAATACCCCTATTGCCATTTGAAAGCTCTATTGAAGTGGCTCGGGTCCCTATAAAAATTATCTTTGTCACTGTGGAATGCGTCCATAATGTAAGATTAGACTTCGTCCCGCTGTATATGTTGGCAGAAGCGCTAGTGGTTCGAAGGCCGGCGTACTTCGAGAGAGGAGCGAGGCCAACTCCCACTGGGTTACCGTCATTTGTATCTAGATTTAATGGCCACTGAAGCACAGATGGAATAAGCCTTGCCCTTTATTAAATTTGTTGCATCTGTACTTACGCCATATTCGATAGCCGCAGTTAAAGCAATTTCGCTTTCCGATTCTAGTGAGGGAGAGAGCGATACATCTACTGGACTAGATAGATTTATGAGTCTTATAAATTAACTTGACATTGGAAGATTTACCCATCATAGCCATGGTAAGAAGGTAATACCTTTGAATATTTCTTCAACTCATTAGGTATGTCGATGTGATGGAACGTTTCGATCTTAAAACTACTGTCAACACTCTCCCAATAACAGAGAAAATAATAAAAATTACTTTTCGGTACCGCTGCTGCGTACTTTTCCAGGCCCAGTTCTGGTCACCAACAAGTTCTCCCCAGCGATCATAATCCGCAGAAGATCCAATACTCCAAACCAAGAAGTTGGTCAAACTTGTTCCTCCGAGGCCCCTCCCACGATAATAATCAAACTGGGCACCACCTAATACTTTCTGAGGTTCTGTTTTGTATGAATAATCCAGATCTGGTATCAGTTGGTTTGAAAATCTCTCGTAAGGATTACGATACTCCATATTTGCACCATCACCGCCGGCTTCCACAAGAAGTACCGAAGGTTTCTTTGCGGTAGCGGCTAAACGACCAGCTAATAGACACCCGGATGTGCCACCTATTGTTTCTATTAATAGGTAAATATCATATATTCAAAGTTTCTACTTGCCTCCAACCACAATAAAATCAAATTCCATGGACATCTTCACTTTGAAAGGCACTTCTGACGATAATCATAGAGGCCTTCGTTCTAGGGAGGAGGGAAAGGTAGGCTCTTGATTTGTGTTATATGTGAGAAGAAGTGAATTCATACCCTTCTGCAACAATAGACTTCCAGGATACAGATAGAAACGAAGGAAAAGGGCTTCAATATGTATCTTCCGATGTAATCAATCTAACCCGTTAAGCTCAGCTTAATATGTCATCTGACTCGTTGCTTATTGTTTGCATATTGCTCTAGGCCTAAACGCCACGTTACATTTACTATAAAAGTCCATGCTTTATAATCGGGATACATAAATAAACTATATGAACTATTCTAAGAGAAGGTTATGCACAGAGCCACTAGTTCAAGAGGCCGCATGGAGATGCTTCGAATCTTGTTAATATATTTTTGAACGAGTTTTGTCCAACGAATTCACACCGAAGCTTGGAGCCATTACCATTAATTTAAAATAGATAGCACTATTGGGTAAACTTGATTATGAACCCAGCTTATTACTTTTGTTATAGCATTGCATAATCAACCAGCTGCTTCTTCTACATGTCGCCACACCGTAAAATACCGTGCAATTAAACCTCATAGCCTAATTATTTTACAGCAGCTGAAGATTGCTTCTGGCCAGAGCTGCTGTAAGTATGGAGAGAGAAAATGTTATTCAAATGAGGAAAGACAGCTGTTTGAGGAAATAGGCTTGTAATACTAAAAAGCGTATCTGCAGATATACTAGTGCTGACAGTCTTGTTCATCCGGCCCTACTATCACTCCAGAGCCCCTCAATTATCGGCCTTTCCGCTTTATTTTCTAGCGTTTATTGAGCTCTGGTCCTACTACATGTGAAAAATGAGGATATTCTAACTATTGGACAGCTGATGCTGCACGCCTCCTATTCACAATTCTGAAATCTATTTCCGAGGCCATTAAGAAACTATATTTATAATTCTCACTGCCACCCTAGATTGATCAAATCTAATATTCCTCTTTTATCGGACCTGCTAGAAGTGGCAGTTGAACGTCTTTTGCCGAATACAGCTTAGTGTAATTTAAAGCATGGTAGATAGATTTGGTCTAGCGCACATATTAGCTATGTAAGTCTATAGCTGTAGGTCCACTTCTACACGTAGTACACCACTTGCGAGTGGAATACTGGTATGTAGAATAGTGGTTGATTGATTAGAAGGAAGGAAGGATAGAAACCTCTACTGTAAGGTCTATCCTCATCCCTGACTAATCGGGACTAGCGTGTTAAGTACGTGTTATCCCGTACAGATCATGATACTAACAAAAGCGGTTATCAGAGCAAATAAATAAAAATAGACTAGCTAAGATTAAGAGGATATTCTTCTGATACTAAAGTATTAGTATGAATTTTTTTTAATATTAATTTTATAACGCTGGTTGTTGGTATCACAGCCTGAATAAAGTCATGACTCGCTTAGAATTAAGCCTCGCTTGTAAAATATGTCGTGTTGTGTTTACACTTCTTCTTTCCTTAGCTTTAAATTACATTTGTTACCACCGCCGTAGTGGAAACTTCCCTTGTTGATCTTTAATATCGTGACAGTTGATGATAAATAGAACGTGTGGAAGGCGACTCACCCAGGCTTTCTCAGATATGGGAGAAACTAGGCCAGGCTCAGCACGGTTGAGCTGTGAACAATGCCAACGACGCAAGACAAAATGTGACAAGGGGAGTCCATGCTCCGCTTGTAATAATGCAGGAATCACCTGCAACGTAGTTCAACGAGCACGATTACCTCGTGGCCGAAGCGGAAAGGTTCAAAGCAAAAAGAGGATCATGGACAGCAGACTTGCTCGTTTGGAAAGATTAGTGAAGCAATTGGAGGTAATTGTGTCAGTCTGCAATACGACACATGTCTTACATGAACTCCAGGCCCAAGAACCCGATAGTGGTGATAGAAGTGAGATCAGTCAGACCAAAAATACCGCGTTTTCAGATCGGACAATGCGACCGATTGAGAAAATCAACGGCCTGGTGGCACGCGACTTTTGGCTGGCAATTTCCCAAGAGGTAACGACACATGATGCAGAAATGAGCACCAAAAGTCTTGCCATTTTCTCTTTAGGTCTCTGGTCTCCGCGACACACTCGAAGGTTCAGAAGATGATGATCAAGAACCCGAGCTTGTTATGAAACCCGCACTGCACGACTATGGTTCCGTGGCGATCCTATTTGACCAAGGGATGCGACTAATCGACATCCCTCACCTGCAGCCCCCTCCAAAAAGCATCAAAACCATGTTGCTTCGTATCTATGAAGACCGTGTAGACAAAGTTGTGAAAGTTCTACACTGGGACACGGTGCTAGATGCGATCGAGAGCAATCATGCCGCCAGCAAGGGTGGAGTTCAGTTGCCCGCCATGCAGGCGTTAGAGTTTGCAATTTACTTTCTGGCCATGTGTAGTATTACCAATGACGAGGCGGATACCATGATGTTGGGTGACAGAGGTTCATTAATTCAGCAGTATCGACATGCCACGGAGATCCTCATTTCTGGAGCAGATCTCTTTCGAAATCCAGACCTGGCAGTTCTTCAAGCGTTCATCATTTACCTTGTAAATTACGGCCACAGGACCTGACAATTTTTTTTTTTATAGGAACATCTGTTGCTAATCGTCGCGAGTAGGCAGGACTTCGCACATGCAGGAATATTGAGGCAATGTGGGTTCTGACAGCAGTTGCAGCCAGAGTTGCCATAGCACGTGGACTTGGACCAAATGGCTCGACCAGTTGGTCTCTATTCGACCTAGAAATCCGCCGGAGGATTTGGTTCGGTATCGGTATACTAGACACCAACGCGGCCCTCGAGCGAGGCTCCGTTCCCATGCTCCACTGGGAGGATTTTCAGTCCCCCCCCTCAAATATCAACGACTCAGACCTATCGTCTACGGCAGTACTAAGTCTGCCCCCATATCTTGTAACTGATATGAGCTTTTCCTGCATGACCTACGAGGCAATGGTGTGCCACAAAAAGATATGTAGTCCATCTGTCGGACCTGGAGGATCGTTTAGCGAATGGAACAACAAACTCCGAATCATTTCGAATTTTGAAGAATCGATGAAGAGACAATACTCTTGGATCGATGAATCCGCTAAGCCTTTTCAAAAGTTTACCAGGTTTATGGCCGATGCAGTTGCTTTGCACATGCAATTGCTACTAAGACGCCCACCGTACAGGAACCAAAACAATCCGGTGCCTCCCTGGGATGATTTTAACCTAATGCAAGTGATAACATCACTTTTGGAGAAATCACTACAGAAGCAAGCCGAGGATGTCTACGCTGACTGGGTATGGTTTGCATACCCCAAGTGGCACGTATTGGCAATTTTACTGGTCGAGCTCTGCAGCTGTAAGACTGTCGAATTTTCCAATCGAGCATATTCGGTGGCACAAGCCTGCTTTGACCAATATGCTCCATTGATGTCCGATGCCGACTCTGGCATGTTTTGGAGACCAATTACAAGACTCATGCGACGAGTAAAAAATTTGAGAGACAATACGGTTGCCGCAGGAATACACCATCAAAACATGGCTGGTATTACGGAACTAGAATTATCCGAAACTTCAAAGCAGGATAATACCACTCTTTTCAGTACATTTTGGGACCAGGGCTCAGTGGCAAGCAACCAAGATACATCTTTGAGCACAAAATTTACAGGCTCTGAATCTCCCAACGAATTTCCAAGAGCTTCGGAGGACAATTTAGAAACTGAACATGGGATGGCGTGGATTAACTGGGACCTGTTCTTAGCGGATTTGAATAGCTAGCCGCTATGTCTAAGTAGGATTTCGTGAATTGTATTCACTTAAAGTTTTCATTGGGAAAAATGATAGTCCTGAATCCGGATTTTAGTAAATTAGTAGATTATAGGCCCGTGTCAGTCAAGTCTTGATTTGGAATAGATTAATGCCAGACCGGACCGGGTCAAAGTCACAGAAGCTATCTCCAAACCCACAAAATCCGCAAAATCCGCGACTCCGAATCACCATCTCGATTAGCCAACCCAATTTGCACTCTGGCTGAACAAATCTTTTTATCAAATACGGAGGCATCAAGCTGATTGAGATTGCTGATTTTAATTCTATGTGCAGTGATCCCAAGTTTGATTGGATCAGGGCTTGCAGAGGCTGGTTTGAATACCGTAATCATTTATCCTCACGTCAACTATCAGTAGAAGGTAGACAATAAACTATTGTAAGAGCTGAAAATGGTTAATCCGGATGTTGATCTAATTTAGTATCGCTAGTTGCAGTGGCACACAGTGGTAGTTGAGAACTGGAGGTTCGTACATCATCCGGGTGGGGACGTGTGGACCTCGGAAAGACACTCCCCGCAAAATCCGCAAAACCCAGGTCGGGAATTGAGTAGCTTCATGTATAAAAGTGACAATAATGCCAATATGTTATCCTTTATTTTACATTTCCCAAAGTCATTACGACTAGTCTATAAATTTGCAACCATGGCCAACACAGAGGAACTAGTGTTAATTACCGGATGTTCTGGCGTCCTTGGAGTCCACTGCATTATTCAATGTCTGAACGCTGGCTATCGTGTTCGAACGACCATCAGATCGTCCAAGCGCGAAGATGGGGTTCGAAACATGCTCAAATCTGGTGGAGTAACAAATCTTCATCTCCTCACATTCGCCATGGTTGATCTATTGAAAGATGAAGGGTGGAGAGAGGCAGCAAGGGGTTGCACTTATGTCCTGCATGTTGCATCGCCATTTCCTGCGAATGCTCCAAAGCATGAAGCCGAACTTATTATTCCTGCTCGTGAAGGTACACTCCGAGTCCTGCGTGCCGCTCGCGACGCCGGCGTCGAGCGTATCGTGGTCACATCCTCGACTGCGGCCATAATGTATGGAATTCCACAACCAAAGACCCCATTCAACGAAAAGCTGTGGACAAATGTCAACAGCCCTGATGTTAGAGCATATCCAAAGAGCAAAACCCTGGCGGAGCGTGCAGCATGGGACTTCGTTAATAAAGAAGGCGGATCAATGGAGCTTTCCGTGGTCAATCCCGTGGGTATCTTTGGCCCTGTCCTCGGCCCTGACTTCTCAACATCAGTCATACTGGTACAACGCTTATTAAATGGGGACCTACCTGGATGCACTCAACTCTAATACGGTGTGATTGATGTGAGGGATGTTGCCGACCTACACATTCGCGCGATGACCAATCCTAAAGCCAAGGGAGAGCGCTTCCTGGCCATCTCACCCCATCTATGACCATCCAGCAGATGTCCCTGACAGTACGAGAGCGGATGGGCAATGCAGCCAAACGGTCACCCACGCGTGTAGTACCAAATTTCTTGATCAAAGCTCTTGCACTGTTCGATCCTCAGGTAGCTAATGTTGTTTCTGAGTTTGGCAAATTGAAGGAAATGTCGTATGAAAAGGCGAAGACAGTTTTGGGATGACAGCCGCGGACAGCTGCCGATGCTCTTGTTGCTACTGCAGAAAGTCTGATTGAGTTTGGCCTTGTGAAGGATTCGTAGTTTATCAGGAGGTTTCATTTTATAATCAATATGGCCAAATTACTAAAAACTGGTGCTATGCTTCCCCTATTTTCAACTTGTTGCTTAATGTGTAATTTCTATGAGTGAAATCAACCTGTTACCACTACTAGTAACTACTTATAAGAGTTGCGGACACAGCAATCGGCATACCTAGTTTATTAGGGGTATGTCCTCGTTGGTGATGCGAGGATATATAGGTTTAACTAACCGCGATTTTTGGGTTGGATATGTCGCTCGTGTCAGAGGGACTGATAACTAGCAAGCGAATTTAACTATCATCTTCAGTGCTAACGACATAATGTTACGAACCACGGCTAGGTTAGGGCAAAGGATTAGCTCATACGGAAGGTTACAGAATGTAAGGCCCATAAGACGAAGCGGATTAACCAAAGACGGAGGAAACTAGTCAAGTGATGGACCAAAGGACTAAAGCCGAGGTCTCTGAGGTCTGGGAACGAAAGAACGAAGCATTAGTCCTACCAAAGTGGAGACCAAAGCGAGGGGGGCCTGTGCCTGATAATTTACTTAACCAGTACTAGCAACTACCTTATTGAAAACAAGCTATATCCAATTCCAAATTGTCCAAGGCAGAATTTCTACGGCTCTAGAAATGGGTGATTAGGAATAGGATTCATTGGAATTTATTTGGATTTCATTATTTTAGGATTATTTTTGGTAGAATTGTGGTATACAATTGTGTACAGCTCCAAAGAAGTATAATACATGGGTATAATATAATCTAATTACAATACATCGTGTAATGTTACAAATCGAGATTTCTAAGTTGTGGTAGTCCGGGCCGTCGCATTATTCTACATCTTAAAAACTTTAGGCTATTCATCAAGATTGTGACCCTTCATCGGACCTATAAACTTAATCAACATAGACCTCTGCGCCAACTCTGGCATCCAGTCCATCACAGCAGACATAACACCATGTCCCAGATACCCAGCCATGATAGCTCTTCCTTGTCCCACTTTCTTCAAAGCTTCCCTTGCAAACTTATCCGATGTAGGCCTCATGAGATTTGCTGGTCTTGTATCTTGTCCACTCTGCGTATTGCCTGACAATACAGTTAATACCTCAATATTCAGCCCTTCAGCCTGCATTTCTATAGCCATTGCGTTTCCCCACGAGCTTAGGTATGCCTTTGTTGCCGAGTAAACAGGAATGTATGGGATACCAGTATGTCCCGTTGAACCAGTATTGAGAATGAGACTAGGTTGATGTCCTGAAAGTAATGGAATGAGAGCGTGCGTTAGGTGCGTGGTGAATAACAAATTCGTAGAGACTAGATCGTTGATCTCACGGGCGGTGTGCTGGGTTAGCGGAATAAAATCCTTGTGCATGTTTCCTGTGCCCCCGACATTATTAATCAATAATCTGAGGTTCACATCTTTGATGCTGCTCGCAAAGTTCGTAATAGTAGCAACCATCACGTCGGATGAAGCAGCAGCATCAGCAATAAAAATGCGGTACTTGGTTCGAGGAAAGGTAGTAGATAGCTTGGCTTGGAGTTCCGAGAGCTTCGTGCCGTTACGACCATGCAGGATGACATTGAAACCTTTAGAAGAGAGTTGGGAGGCCATGGAATAACCAATACCGTTGGTACTGCCCGTAACAAGCGCCCAAGGCTCGTCGGATTTAAGGTACGCTTCGAGGTTGCCGGTGCGAAGGTATGGAATAAAGAAGTGGAACATTTTATAAACGAGAATTATGATGGCCAGTCCACCTACGGCGGCAAAGAATATCAGCGCCTTCTCAGTGTGGGAAAGCATGGTCAAATTGTTCGAATTGAGATGGGTTTGGATGACTGATAAATTTATAGAGAGTCGGTGGGAGGAATTTACCTCTTTATCATTACTGATATCTAAACGCAATATATAGCTGTAAGTTATGACATACGAGGTGTGGGTTATTACCTTATTATCGTATTCTCGTATGTCGCTCGGGGCGAGCCCCGAGTTGGGCGCGAGAAAGGACCGAGAAAGGAGACGGACCAACCATGTCGCCGAATCGCTTCTGCACACGAACTCTAGTTGGAGTCGGAGCTACCTTACTTTACTCGTTACAAACAGCTGCCTACTGCTGGGATACCGTTGCTGCCGCGTGATTCAAGTTCCCTAACTCTGCAACGAGAGCGTATCAAGGAACCTTTAAAAGGAACCAACTCAAGCTACAACCATAGAGACAAAAGATTGTCGGCATTGCCATCAATAGCCATTTGTAGATCTACCACTTCGTGTTAAGATCTATTCTCAGGGCTACGCTATTGACTACGATTAAAACGCTTTTTTAGAAGTATTGTAGACGGTTTTATTAGTGTATAAGACATGTCGACAGCCAAGTTTAAGTTGTGTAATACTGTTTGCGAAGAAGTCGTAGTCCCCCGTTGGGCCTTGTGTCGCTTAACCTGCCCTTCAACTCCAAGCTTCTTCTTGTAAACCTACCGGACACCTAGCTTAAACGTCTTGTTGCTGATTAAAGGCTTCGATTCTGACCGCATGGCCTCCTCCTAAATTGGCTGGTTCTGTTGATCCTAAAGCAGTCTTATAGGTATTTGGTTCCTGATTGAACGATGTAAAGCTGTGTGAGCCAATCACAGCCGCCATCGATCTGAACTAAAGCCTGTGGTAGGCTTATCTACGTCATAGCGGTGCGCAAACAGTGACTTGAGGTGTGGCGCCTTGAGTCTGATTCATTCCCACTAGTCTTGACACAAGTTAACAACCCGAGGTAAAAGAATTCTTCTCTTACCTTTCTACGTCTCTTATATATGAGATTTTTTGCCGTATGAATATTCAAGACTGATAGGTGAATGAAGGGTTTGTAGGCACTAAATAATACCATGGAGAAGGGTTAGCTTACCCGTTAGGCGTGTAAGCTGACGATTGGAACAAACTTCGCTCCATAAAACTACAATCCCTCCTTCATTAATTTTACAGCGTTATAAATTTCCTTCGCACGCCATACATGGGTCGCAAGTCTCGAGCAACCATTATTACTGTCCTCCTGATGCAGTATGTCGCAGAGCCTGCCACCCATGCCGGAGAGCACGAGTGCAGGTGTTGTCGCCTCGTCTTCGGGCACCGAGATCAACGCGAGCTTGATGAATACATCAGCACTTACGCCAGCACCCAAGTCGCGCAGCTGTGTCGTTTGTCGCCATCGCAAGGTTCGCTGTGACAAGCAGTCGCCATGCTCGAACTGTCGACGCGCAAATATCGCCTGTGTCTTTCCATCGACTGTCCGCCCACCAAGGTGGGCTCAGCGACTCGAGCGCGTCACTAACGCTGCCGCAGCATCCAATGTTGCGGTACCCCCAAGTGCCGACCCAGGCGTTAGTAAGGTCATGGACAGACTAAGCACTCTCGAAAATCTCGTCAAGGAACTGAGCGGCCAGCTGGAACAGGCGCACGCGGCAGCTTGCTCGGCCGGCACAGGTTCATCTGGATTCCAGTCTCCTGGCAGCCCACCTCAACATTGTGAGGCAGAGCATCATAGAGACTCACTCCTGGATACCTCTAATGACAACAACGTGCAGAAGCAATTTGGCAGGATGGTCCTCCAGGATGCTAGTCGCAGTCGCTACGTGAGCAGCAGCTTCTGGTCCCGCATCAACGACGAGGTAAGTTGGTTGGTCTGTTGTGTTTACACAGGCATCTTCACTGCATGGCTCGCTGATCTTCGCCGTAGCTTGATGGGTTGAAGATGGATACCAGCGACCTGGCAGGAGACGAATTTGACAGCTCAGAGGATGAGGCATCTCTAGGAAACACACCATCCACTAATAGGGAACTTGAGCGGACACCTTTGGAACGTAATGCATTCCTATTTGGACACAACCTGAGTGCTTCGGCACCTGACTTCCGCAATTTTGGCCCTCTTCCGTCACAGATCCCATTTCTCCTAGATGTCTTCTCTGAAAACGTAAACTGGTTGCTCCAGATCGTCCATATGCCGACCTTGACCAAGGTGGTCCGGGACTGGCGGAGTGGCATGACCCAACTCACACCGGCTAATAAAGCTTTGCTGTTCTCTATATACTACGCCGCTATAGCCTCTATGGAGGAAGACGACGTAAGTTCCCCTCGGAATGCCCTAATTTAGACAAACAGGGCTGAAAACTGTATTAATGCTCTTCCTACGTAGGTTCTAACAAACTTTGGCTCCTCTAAAGCAGATCTCTGTATCAAGTATCGTCTAGGCCTGGAGTATGCCCTTGCGAAGGCCGATTTCCTCAACTTCCCCGATATAGTTCTGGTTCAGGCACTTGCTATTTTCCTCTGCCTTGTTCGTCGACACGATAGCCCGAGATTCGTGTGGATGATGGCTGGGCTTGTTATTAGGATGGCACAGTACCTTGGGCTACACCGAGATGGTGCACATTTTGCAGACCTAACCCCTTTTGAGATTGAAATGCGACGAAAGGTCTGGTGGGTTCTGGTCATGTTAGACTTAAGGGCATCAGAGGACCAAGGCACAGACCTAGCTATCACGAGCGGCAGCTTTGATACGAAAATCCCTCTCAACATTAATAATACAGATATCGATCCCGATTTAAAAGAGATGCCTACAGAGCGCGATAGAGTAACCGATATGTCATTCGCACGAATTAACTTTGAGATGGGTAATATCGCGAGGCAAATGATGGCGCTTGGCGTAAGGAATGGTGCAGCAGGTTTAGAGGACCAAAGCCGTCTGCTAAATGAGATGTATCAGAAATTCGAACAAGGCTACCTTCAGTACACGACAGAATCGGCGAATATTATGTATAGGGTGGCAGTTACTATCGCGCGGCTTGTCAAGGCAAAGATGACGCTTATTATATTCCTCCCGATTCTGTTCTCCTCTCCAAACGAAAGCCTCTCCGACGAGGTTAGAAACAAATTACTAGTTTCGGCAATCGAGGTTGCAGAGTATAACCATACTCTCAATGCTGAAAAAGCATGTCGGCAATGGCGGTGGCTTTACCAAACCTATACCTATTGGCATGTTATTGTGTATCTTATGATGGAGACATCACGACGCCCTTGGTCACCTATCCTCGAGAGGGCTTGGGTCGCGCTTCACAGCAGCTGGCTAATTCCAGCCCAATATCACATTGACAAAAATTTGCCCATCTGGGTTCCCATACGAAAGCTAATGCACAAAGCCCGAAAGCATCGTGATGCCGAGCTCAACCGGCTGCGGGCTGATTCACAGGCTGCTCTTGGGTTGGAGATGGAAGATCAGAAAATTCCATCCCCTTCTAGTTCTATACCATTTCCAAAGGGGTCCAGCGTCGATGTCTTTCGCGAACGATGGAGCCAGCTCGTGGCCTTACCGGAGGGACCACAAGAGAGTACGAACACATCTGAAATTCTTGGCGCAGGGCCTGTCGACACTCCAATGCAAACAACCTACATAAGTCAGCCGATTCAGATGTCTACTACTTTGTATAGTATAGGCAATTTAAGCTCCAACGTAACATTTGAGCCCACGCATCTTGATATGATTAGATCACAAGCTGGCCAATCATTGGAGGGATCCAATAATAAAGATTTGGAAACGGCGATTATGATGAACGCTCCTAGCAAATTGGCCACAGAACAGGCTGTAGAAAATTCCTTTTCCACGCTACCTATGGACTGGTCAGACGGCCGTACTATGGGGCCTGGTTTAGTTCCTTGGCTGTGGGCTGATACTGACCCCTCGGCTGATGTGTTTTCTACCTTCGAAGAGGATTCTCTCGATACTAATATGGATTTAGAGAGTGAGATGAACTGGAATAATTGGATTGAATCTGCTAGAAGCATGGAGTAGGATGTGGCTTCTCTTGGCATGGATGATTAGCGATTGGCAACTGTCAACAGAACTGACCTGGCAGCGGATACACCAAAAGCGCGAACAGGAACTTTAGGGTATAACCGAATTGGTATAACAAACACTAAGTCTTGATGTAATACATGTGCGAACTAACCTAACCTTCCTTTCAATTGAAAAATTCTACCTCTCTTAGTATAAGCCAAACGTACTTAGTTTTTCTATATTTATAATATTTTTAGTTTAGTATTAACGTAATTTATAAGCGAGTGATACATATAAGCAAGTGATACAGTCCCCCTGCCAAATACCCCCTCTGTCACGTATCGCGCGCACGTGACGTCACTACCTGGGCCTGGCCCGAGTAGGAGCCTGGATGCCTAAGTTTCCATGGTCAGTTTCTATGGACAGTTTCTGTGGACAGTTTATGGACGGATTGCAAGGACAGATTCGCTTAGGAGGCGGTAAGCAAGGCGGAAGCCATTGACTGGCAGAATACCTGGATATAATTCTTATGGTGTTGACAAGATTCAACCTTTCCTCCCTAGTTTAGATTTGCCTTACCTGAATCGATACCATTGCCCACCATTTGAGTGCACTTCTTTTTAGGTTCGTGACACCCTCTACCTTCAATACTCTATTCCTCTACCAAAAATCATAGCTAAGCACTCTAATGAATCGGACATTGTTATTGCCCTTCAAGCTCTTTAAAATAACAAGAATCTAAGCCTACAAGCGGCAGCAGGGATCTACAAGGTCTTAGCAGCAACCCTTAGTCGTTAACGCAACAGCAAGCCTACACGACGCGATATTCTAGCCAATTCACGCAAGCTTATAGATCTAGAAGAGGAGGCTATTGTAAACTATATAATCGAGCTTATAGCGCAAGCATTCTCGCCTAGACTCTATAATATAGAAGATATAGCTAACTAACTGCTACGTGTATGCAACGCGCCCCTTGTTAGCAAGCTCTATATAACGGGTTAGACCCTAGATTAGACTTGGTCAGATGCTTTCGTACGACTAAGTGGTAGTACGTTACCTAGCGTTAGCTAACAGAGGGGGTAAGTCACCTAACCTGCATAGAACGTTGCTAGAGCAATGCATAGATCACTTTGTATAATAATATATAAATTATCTTTAAGCAAAGGCACTAGGCCTTCTCTCCTTAGTATTTTCTCCTTGTAATAAAACTAGTCTTTCGATTAAACTAAGTCGCCTGCAACCTGTAACATTAGAAAATACTTGCTAAACCTATATCGAGTCTTTTACTAGATTCTGTATCTATTGTACAAATATATTATACGATTGTCGGAAGGGACAGTAAACTAAGTAATATCTAGTAAAGCGCGTTAGGGTTTGAGGTTTGGGTTTATTACTATCTAGAGCTATCTTGCTAATTGTTTTATTTAAATATAGTTTTAATACTATTCTCTTCTAATATATTAGGTATTAGTCCTCTATTATATATAATCCTCTAAAGGTATTGTAAGGTAGTTAAAATATGCTCTAAGTACTAAAGGGTTGTTTAGGCATTGTTAGGGTGCTCTAGGGTAGTCTAACTGTAGTTGTAGTGCTGTAGGGTAGTTCAAAT
This sequence comes from Haplographium delicatum, assembly GCA_037952705.1. Lineage (NCBI taxonomy): Eukaryota > Fungi > Ascomycota > Leotiomycetes > Helotiales > Hyaloscyphaceae > Haplographium > Haplographium delicatum. The sequence goes on from JAPZPC010000219.1 coordinate 51,646, forward strand.
ATAGTTATAGTATTATAGGGTAGTTTGTATATGCTCAGGGTGCTATAGGGTAGTCTAGGTATAGGTCTCTAGGAGTATAGCAGTTGATTTAACCTGCCCGGCGGGGGAAATCGCAAGTAGGGTAGTCTTAGTGTAGGGTTGGTGCCTTCTATTCCCTAGGGGCTATTAATGTTACAGCTATAGCTCTAGACTTTGTAAGTGCTAGGGCTATAGAGGAGTCAAGCTATTAGGCTTAGACTAGGTTCAAGAGCTTCTATAGGCTCTTATATAACTATACTGTTTCTTTTTCTATTAGTCCCTCTACTAAGAATATAAGAGGCTTAAAGAAGAGTCTAAGGGCTTTGTATTTCCTTTTCTTTTCTAAGGCTACTTCTTCGAGTATCTTATAGGCATCTTCTTTGCTTAACTCTTTGTTTATTACTACTATCTAGACGTTATAGTAGTACTAGCTTAATCCTAGGAGGGTTAAGAAATCTGCCCTTAGGGCTCTCTCTTGGCTAGTCCCCTAGCTTACTATTAGTTCTTCTTTTACTTAGAGGTCTTCCTGGCTAGAAAGGGTTTTTATAAAGGCGTAGGTAACCTAGTTGTGTCTAGAGATCTATTTCCTTATAGCTACTCTATATGTATCCTGGTAGCTTATACCTAGGGCTACTCTATAGCTACTATACCTTGCGTTTAGGGCACAAGGGGTAAGTAGTCTAGTCCTTAGGGTTTCTATAACCTCCTAGTTGCTAAGCTAGTGCTAGGTTTGGAGGGGTATTGTCTTTAGCTATAGGCGTCCTAGGTAGCTAGAGTTCTCTTGTCTAGCTTTCTCTTAGCCTAGGTTTAGAAGTCTTTAGAGTATTTTAAGTTATAGGCTATTTTCTTTTCTTAGGACTTCTTAGGCTATTTTCTTAGAGGGGGGGTCTATAGTCTAGGAACTGCTTAGTTATATAGCTTAAAGGATTAGCTTTAACGTTTAGGGTTTAAGGTTTGGGTTTATTACTATCTAGAGCTATCTTGCTAATTGTTTTATTTAAATATAGTTTTAATGCTATTCTCTTCTAATATATTAGGTATTAGTTGTCAGGACTCTCTTAACAGGGTGTTACACAACTGGGTAAATCTAATAGTAGGAAGGGGTATAGCAGTTAGAAGAATAATTAATAACGATTTGCTATAGCTAATAACTATAATCCTAACTAATAGCAACAAGGATAACTAACAGCAATTACTAAACTAATAATAGAATCTAATTAATAATTCCTAACAGCTTTACAAAGGCTCCCTGCCTTATAACTATAGTCTAGAAACTTTAGCAAGAGATATATACCTATATTAATATTATATCCCTGTACCTAGAATAGCGCCTGCTTATTAGTTTATAATAGAACCTCCTCCTCTATGCTCTTGTCCCTAAGAGCTATTAGGAATAACCTTATTGTGCCTATATTTAGTAGAACTTGCAAGGCGATTCCGATTCTATTCTTTGTGTATAGATCCGGTGTCGTATAGACGCTTCTGTTTTATCTAAATCTATTCTATTCTATAAGATAGCTTTGTTCCTAACCTTCTAGAAATAGCTCTTAGAAACAATATAAGCATAAACCTATTATACTAACTACTTTCTGCTTATAGTTTATTATAATTATTATTATTATTATTATTATTATTATTATTCTTTATTAAATAATTAATAAAGATTATAAATAATAACTAATAGCAATTATACTATTTTAGGTATATATAAACCTTTGTCCTTAGCTAAGGTCCTTGTTCCTTTTATAATACCTTCTAAAGCTTTCTTAGTTTTGTTACTTTTAGAAATTCTAAATCTTTAAATTTATTCTTATTTTCTTTCCTTAGATCTTAGTAAATAGTACTCTAGTATAAAGCTATCTAAACTAATAGATCTTAGAATTAACTTTAATTATTAATATAAATTAATCCTACTCCCTTCTAGTATATTCTATTAGCCCTAGGGGAACTCTTAGTTATCTATATTACCTCTATTACTCTAAACAATAAGCTACTTCTAAAGGTCTTAATTATATAAAGCAGTTAGGACATAATGTCTATAATTGTTATACTAGACTTAATAAGCTCTATTATATAGTATATCTAATCTATTCTTCTATAATATATACTAACTATACTAGGTTCTAT
>JAPZPC010000220.1:0-53127 GCA_037952705.1 Haplographium delicatum
GGGCCCGCCATGCCGCTTTTTTCTAAAATTTTTTTTTCTTCTTCCCGTCCTTGGCCCCCCCCCCCCCCCTTCTATCCTGCTGATCAGTGAAGAGATTTCTTGGTCGTTCCGCTTTGTCTCGGATCCCGAGTTGCTCTATTAAGCCTTTGCGTTGTGACCCCGCTGCGGGCGCTTGAAAGGCCGTACCGCCGCCCCGTTCTCGGATCGGCACGCGTGCTTGTTCGCTGAGTCTGAGCCTGGAGAGCCTGAGCCTGAGCCTGAGTGAGTGTGAGTCTAAGTCGGAGTCTGAGCCTGCGCCTGGGCTGCGAAGTTGGTTGGAGTCTGCCTGAGTCTGCCTGTCCGATCGGTCTTGTCATGACACCTCGCCCCTTGGTCACCAAAACCTAACCCATACCCTATATCTGCTGATGGTCCCGCAACCGCCATTTCCTTTTCCGGCGCATTCTTTTCCTCCTCCATATTCTGTTCCTGTTCCAGTCCCGGTTCCTGTGGCAGTTCCATATCCAATTATACCAGCTCAGGGTGTCTCGCACGCTCCGATTTTGCACGTCTCGCATCTGCCTTCTGCACGCTCTTTTTACGCCTCATTAACTCAACCCCTCGGTCTCACCTTCCTCTCCGCTGCCCCGCTCTCCCCAGCTTGTTTGCATTTTGGGTACGTCGCCCAGTCGCACTCTGGTCTATATCCGACTGTCGTCTTTTCAATTGCACAGCTACCGCGTTTAGCGCCGGTCAGGCCTGCACGCATCGCACTTGAAGCGCCATCCCCCAAGGCGGTATTGGACTTTCACACCAAGAGCGAATTATTAAACAAGGGCTGTCAAGGTAGTATTGAATATATAGCGCCGAGCCCGACCCACGCCGCGTCAAAATTTGGGGCACCGCTGCAACTGACTGAGAAAAATAAGGCAGAGGTTGAGAAACTAGAAGAAGGAGAAGGTGAGATCGTCCGAGCCACTACCAGGGATTTTGATGGAAACATGTTGGAAGCTGTGTATAGCTCCAGATCCAGAGGTGGGTATCCCCGCCACGGAGGTGGAGGAGGGCCGCCTCTCGAGACGGCCAGCACGGAGAAAGAAGCTCGACGGGTGCTAGAATGGCAACAGGACGTTGCTCGGCAGCTTGCCGAAGGGAGTGTGGTTTCCTCTTCCTCGGAGAGTGAGCATTACCGGTCTGAAGGCGCCCCTAGAGGCCCTGCCATGGTTAGAAGAGCAGATTCCTACCCCGTGGAACATTTTCGGGATCGTGAGCGTGAGCGTGAGCGTGAAGATGGAAGTGCGAGGCCAATGCGTCTCATCCGCCGTGATACGATCACGACAGAGCATTACAGGCGTGAAGACGCCCAGCGAGCGACTGCTGCGCGGGGCGGGTCAGGGATAAGCGGAAAACAGGTGCTCGGTACGTTGATAGGTGCGGCTGCTGGAGCGGCATTTGCTTATGCTATGGTGCGGGCAGATTCGAGTCCCGAACGGATATCGGCGCGACCCTCGGCCTCGGGCAGGAGGGCATCGTACGCGGACGGGAGTGGGAGCCACTACACTCACGTGGGAAGCGGCCCCGTTGTGAGGGAGCGGGTGATAGAGGACATTATCCCGGCGAGGAGCTACGCAAGTGCGAGGGAACGCGAGAGGGACGTGGACCAGAGGCCGAGATATGTCCAATATGAGGTAGCGACCCCAGCGATGCAGCGGAGGCTGACCCACGAGTCTCCTCCGTTGCTCGAGGAAAGGAGCCACGTCTCGCACCGCAGTTCGCGGCCGCACGCCGCAAGGGACCGCAGTCGCAGCGAGGTCGATACTCGATATGACCGCCCCTTGGCCATCCGTTCTTCCCCGCCCAGGACCAGAAGTCCCGTCTCCCACCTTTCCCAACGAAGTCACGGGGGCAGCGGCGTGGTGGAACGGAGGAGAGAGCGGAGCGCCAGTGTCGGCGGTGGGAACGAGAGCTATCGAAGTACGAGAATGAGAGATCGGGCGAGAGACAGGGACAGGAGCCGGGGCAGCCGCGGGACCGAGTCGACGGAAAGGGGCATCCCGCCCCAAGTACCGAGCCCGAGCCGGATGTCGACCACGACCATCAAGGTCGTCGCGAAGGAGGACAGGGACAGGGAAAGGCGATACGCCAGCGACCGCGACCGCGACCGCGACCGTGACCGTGACCGTGACCGTGACCGTGACCGTGACCGGAGGGGCCACTCCCCTCTGGAAAGGGAATCGGAGCGCGAAAGGGAAAGGCGAAGCACCCTGGGTGAACGTGCCCGTGACATCCCCCTCCCGCGAAGCGTCGTCTCTGGCGCCGGCTATGCTGTCAGTGTGGCACCTAGCGATAGCGTGAGTAGTGTCGGCACGAAGCGTGAGAGAGAGCGTTTGAGAGAACGGATGAGGCAGAGAGAGGCTATGGCGAGGGGAGGTTGGTGATATATATGCTATATATCACATATACTTACCCACAAAACCTCCTAGGATGTTATAATTTTAGGTTTCAGGGGGGTTTTTTTTTCGGCCTTGTTTTTGGGGCTAAGATAGATATATCGACAGATACCACGTTATTGAAACAGAAAGGAGGGGATCAACAGAACTGGACTAGGTATTTAGATGTATTGTGGAATATTTTTAGGGACTGATATCTGGGGTTTGGGGATCTGGGTGAGTAGTTGGAAAGAGGAGTTTTTGTCCGGTTGTTGTTATTTTTTGGGGTTTGGAGTGTAAGGTGTAGGGCATGTGAGAAAGCGGGCATGAAAGGGGCATGGGAGAGGCATGATGAGTTCTTAAATGATGGATCGAAATTATGAGGATATGACTCTTTTTTTTTTTCAGTTCTCTCTATTTTTTTATTGTCTCTTGACAAATTTTTATTTTTTAATTATTATTTTTTAAGTTGTGCCTTTTTCAGTTTGTGCTTGTCTTAAACGGTGGTTGTCTGCTCATCTATCTTTTTTGGGTTTTAGGGGCATTGACATTAACATTTATACATTTAGATAATCAATCACTTGATGATTTCTTTTTCAATTCAAAATTTACTTCAAAATTTAATTTAATGGCTTTATTATTGTTCCCCCTCCTGGTTATTAGGTATTAAATTACTATTCTTTAAAAAAAAAAAAAAATTTACGTGCCTCCCTACGGAGAGAGAAACCCACTGAGTCTACATTGAACTCAAGGACTTCAATAGGCAGAGCAATAAGTGCATGGAAGTAAGATAGGCAGCAAGTTACTGGCTGCTGCGGCATGGAGGTTTAATGCACCGCCACACCTCATGCAATAAATATCAGTTGCCCACATTGCATCCTCTTTACCATCTACAACACTTTACGTTTATTTACAGCTTTTCCATCTCTTAAAGGATGAGTATCGTGGAAACACTAAGTACTTTCGGAGGGAGAATATTAAGCCTGGGAAATACCACATTCGGTAATCACAAGGCTACGCACTATCAATATCGACCCCTTCCGACACCAACCTCCATCAGGTTGTTGCATGTTCGACCATACGGTTCCAATATAGGTGCACCTATAGTTTGTTTCTTATCGACTCACGAGAGGTCCCTAGCACCTCCCTATGAAGCACTTTCCTATGTCTGGGGTGCCCAGGAACCCACGGGGACGATTCGTTGCGCCGATTTCAACTCTACTCCGCTCAAACGTGGAGGGAGGCGCACTGTGAGAACTGTCAGGATGAACCTCTATGCGGCACTTCAAGATCTCCGCCACAAAACTGACACTAGAGTTATGTGGATTGATGGACTCTGCATAAATCAGGAAGACTTGGCGGAGCGGGCATCGCAGGTTGCTATGATGGGCGATATATATCGCTCCGCGACTGCTGTCGTCGTTTACTTAGGCCCCGCCGACTACAACCATGCGTTCAGAGTCCTCCGAAATCTGCTGCTCGCCGCTCTGGATTTTAAACCCGTCATCGAGGGCACCCAGGGCACGGAGGAGCTTAGTGAGGCTGGCAGGCACCTCGTGCGGCGCATACTAACAGCGATCCTATTTAACGACGTCGAAAAACTCTTCAGCCTACCATGGTTTACGCGATGCTGGACACTCCAAGAAATTGGCCTGGCCAAACATGCAAAGCTCGCATACGGCATGGCCGAGATCCCTTTTGAAGCCTTCTTCCATGCCGTTCAGAGACTGACTTTCCACTCAGGCTTTGAAGAGCCATCTAAAGTTGAAAAGTTTCGCAAATTTATCTCCTCAGCCTTCATGTTCAATGAATTTGAGATGCAGAAACACCCAATTGGGTATAGGAATTTGATAAAATGTACAACTCTCCTGGACGTCCTGTTTGAGGTTCGCGGCCGTCACGCCACTGACCTGCGCGACTGCGTTTATGCATACATCGGACACCCTACAGCAACCGCGCTGCTCGAGGCGTATCCATCGTGGATGAGGCCGGACTATGCGAAAGACCCGATGCTGGTACACCTTGATTTTGCGCGGGCTTACCTGACTCATACTCACGATCTACGGATTCTTAGCTGTGTCGACCACGGCGACACCTTAGCACCTCCGGAACGTATGCCAAGTCCATCCGGACAATCATGGGCTCCCATATGGACGCCTTCCACCCTCCACTCCAGTTTTGGGATGGGGCCTTCATCCTTTTGTAACTATGCAAGCTTTGGCCTTCCAAATTGTCATCCGCGAGTCGAGAGCGATGGCCTTTTTGTCCACGGCCTCCATGTGGATACGGTAAAGGCATGCTCGCCGATTTTGAGAAATCGGGACTTCGACCATGAGGCATGGATGATGAAGCAGCACAATGGCTTGAAAACGGTGACGGACATGATCCGCACCGAGGCTGCTTCCTCGCCATATGAAGATGCTCGACTCGCGCTCAGCTTCGTTCTTGTGGCAGGGAGGTGTAATGGATCCGAAATTCAAGAGGGGCATAACTTGGCCCAGCACATTTTGAACTTCGTTAATTATACAGAACACTTCAAGACCGACTACCCATGCATCCAACTCAGTCGCGACGAAACGAGATCCAAGTATGTTAGTGAAGCCATGGAACAAATCTACCTTTCTTTGTCGGAAGAAACCCGGGAACATAATACTATTTTCCCTCAGTACCTTGTCTCAGTCATCGCCGCCTGTGACGGGCGTCGAGTTTTCATCACGAATAAAGGTTACATTGGCATTGGTCCCGCTGTAATGCAAGCTAAGGATGAGTGCTTTGTTCTATGTGAAGGCCGAGTCCCGTTCCTGCTCAGGCCAACTGGATACCAGACGAGCCAGTTTATTGGGGAAGTCTACGTGCATGGGCTTATGAAAGGGGAGGCTGCAGCAATGCAGACAAAAGATGGGCTTCACTTGGAAGAGGTCCATATCTGTTAACGAATATGAACCCTAGTAGCTACACTTGTAAAATCATATCATAATTTCACTAGTAACATATGGAATGAGAATTTGAAAAGCTTATATTTTGGGTTTCTCGCTTCGTGGGGAGGGACATTGAATCAAATGAACTGAGATAAATTTAAATCCTCCTGTAGTGTTCTTGATGAAGACGTTGGATAATAACCATATTTGTAAGTTTGTGTCCTGTTTCCGGTTTCTTTTGCGGCTTGTTTTGGAAGGACTGTGTTAAAGGTGTATGAGGTTATTGACTCTAAAATTATAAAAGCTAAGTTTAATTTGATTAACTTAGTCGAACTGATTTTCCTTGAATATCTTTTACACATATCTACAAGTGCTATATTTACGAGCTTAAGCAAGTCTAATCATGGATGGAAAATTGAAGCACCGACCGCTCTCATTACTTAGTTATAATGTAAAAATGTTGATAAGTACCGAGTCGCATCATCGTAGGCCTGCTCAAGCCTATTTATAGCCTCCATACTACCTCTTTGTCTACGAGAAAATTAGTAAACCAAACATGTCCTTTCCCTACTCCAGATGAACAGATTTGTCTTTCTGTTTTAAGACGCGTAAAATAACTTAAGTAGAGACAGTGACGGGACCGTATCTAGCTTGGTGTCCGCCAGGAAGAGCTGGGAGCCCTAATATATCGAAGATGTATGGTTAGTAAGTGCTTAACGCCGAGAATGACTTGACATGAACTAGAGAATGAAGAAAACTCATAACTTACAAGAATCGATATCCTCGTCGACCACTGCCTTCTGCGAGCACTTGTTCATATCGGCAATTGATTGTATCTTTGCACCAGTGCAGTTGACATAGCAAGGAGTATCCAAAATCTTCTGAAGGGCGTCGTTTTTCCAGCCGAAAACATAATCGGCGTGGGTGGCATAGCCGGTAGCGTCACCGAATGACCATACGAACGGCTGGCTTCCGTCCGCGGGCCAGTCGCTCACGTTGTTGAACTGCTTGGTGTCCCAGATAACTTCGAACATCACCTGTGACGTGCGTACAGGGTGACTGGCTGGGCAGGGTCCGCCGCTCTCGAAAGTTCCTGTCTCGGGATAGCTCATATGTGACATATGATCCGGGCTATCTAGATTCACACCGTCCCAGCAAGTTGGGAAGCGGAGCGAGGACATAATACCCTCCTTGCAGACTCGGTCAGGGAAAGCAAGAGTCTCTGGGCCACGGGTCCCGAAAGTGTCTAAGCATGTGTAGGTCAACTGGCGGAAGACTGCATCTTGTGCTTTGGTATTGGCATCGACGTTTCCAACGAACATGCGGAATCCCTAGTATTCAAAATTAGAATCTATGATTAGAGTGAAGTCTTATCTGTTGACTTACGGGCTGGAATGCTTTGACTTTATCTTTCTGTGCTGTATCATAGAGAGGATCCTGCATGTAGTAAACGGTCATACCGGCATTAGCACTTTCGAATCCAGCGTTGGCGAGCTGAGGAACGCGCTTGTAGGTGCCGTTCCTTGCCCGGTAATAGAGAACCGCAGTCCAGTAGTTGGAGAAGTCCTCGCTGAACTGGCAGGTAGTGCAAGTTGAGTCACCTGGCATATCCTTTTTGGGATCCATGGTGGCATTGAAGGAGTTCTGTGAACGTCATTTAGGAATTGATATATCCATATCAGGAGTCTTTTAAATACTAACACCGCCAACAATTTGGTGAACGTGGGGAGATGGATTCAAACCCGGGTTGACCAAGGGGTCGAGTCTTTGAACTACTAGTTGGGAACATTGAAATCGAATCAACGCACTGCTGGTAGCAGTGAGCCCCAAAATGAGAAGTGTAGTCCACTGCATCTTGCCTTGCCTACTTGTTCTGTGATTTTAGGGAATGAAGTCTAATAACACAAAAGAATGATGAGTGTAAGAGACAGTCCGGGAAAATGGCCTTCTAGCCCTTTTAATCAGTCTGGCCTGAAAATGCTGGGACGATTGATGGAGACGCTTCAAGATTGGATGTCCAAAGCCTGAAATGCCGAGTATTGCCAATGGATAGCAGTTAATAATATAATCCCTCCAATGAGGAGCGCCAAGATATTAGAAGCCATATAGGGCAAGTTGAACGCTCGTAGCGACCCTATTATTGAAGGCGAGGAAAAACTCGAATTTTAATATAATAATACCAAGCGTCATCTATTACCGAGCTAGCCGTCAGAATAGCGAAAAGTTCCTGTGCATAGATAAGAAGTGGCGTACGGGTAACTTGCGTGCTCCTGTTCTTTAACAGGGGGCAGGCCCTTCCGGGGCGGGAACAGATACATGCCTGCCCGGCAGTTATGCTTAAATAGCCTGCGAGAGTAAGAATGAACCAATTGCATACATCGGACTTGTTAAGTCTCGACTCTCACTTATCATGAAGGAATGTCCGCTGCCTAATGTGATAATCTGCTGGTCGATTCATCCATTGAATGTGCCATGAGTTTCCCACACCATATAGATAGAAAAAATCAATTTAAAGGAAAAACAATCTGCCCGCCGTATTTAAGTTTCTGCCGAGGTAGATTTAATTCTTGTAATCTCTACTTGCTTCTAAAAAAATTATTAGAAGTAGGCGTCGTGCTTGACTATCGGACGCCGAAAACACTTACATGTTTTCTATCATTTTCAGCCATTCTTCAGAAAACATGCAATCCTATCTCAAAATCCGGGAATTTGCTTGGTGTGACAGAACTCAGTTAAGTATACTATCGTGGCAGTACCTCGTATCCGATGCATGCTTGGTATAGCACAGGCGCGCGTTGAGGACCTACGCTGAGAGTGTACCTATATTAGCCCCACACCGTCTGGGTGGGGCATAACTGGCGGAGTCCTAAGTGCCGACGCGGCGGCAGGATAACAATGGAGTAAAGTATGCCAATATTGCTAATCTACAAATATGAAGAAATGTGGGATGCGGAGCCTGGGGAAATTGATTTAGATAGATGGGACACACACACATGTATACATATATAAGATAGGCAACCTCGTAAATTTGCTGCTCTCGATTTTCAGACGAGCCAAGCTTCAATACAAACAGCCAGGCTCACAAAATGCGCTGCGGGATAAACTTTCTCATTCTCTGCTCCGTGCTCGTGGGTATCCACGCCCAAACGGCGCCAGACCCATGCCCCAAGAGCGAATACGCATGTTTGGATGTAATAAACTCCAGTCTGTGTCTGTCGCAAAACGCCGCCATGCAAAATGTGACACAAGATGCGATGATAAAATGTGTCGTGTATCATGGGAGTGCGAGCGACCTACCTGGAGCAACTAAGGTAAGCTTAAGGGAATACAGAAAACCTCGGTGGCATTTGATGTGTTAGGAACGCTAGGCTGATAAAATATCTGAAAATAGCTCTGTCGATGTGCTGGTTGTCATTCCCCGTCAGTAAATGCTGTAATTTCGAAATTGTTCCCACCACCATGCGGCTAGATATTAAATCTCAGTAATCCAGATTGTCGAAAATAGGGCGATGTACAGTAACGAGTAACTGTTGCATATTTCGGAAAAGTTTAGAAGGCTTGAAGGGCGACTCGGCTTTCTTTGGCTGTAGCTTAGACTGTTTCTGCTCTACGGAGTATTTTCATATGGACAGCTTTGAGTTTCAAGTGAATACAATACCTATAAGACGCCTCGAAATTTGGGTTCACGACCCATTTCACGTGACATATAACATCATAAGGTTTTTATACCTAATACTATCTCCCCCTTGAAAATTAGACCTTTGTGGGCTGCTGAATCAGGTAATGCCACAGATACATATGTCTCTGTATGATTCTCCGCACTTTACCTGTAGAGTTAATTTTGCTTCAGTGGCCCACAGATGTGGATATAGGGAGAGAAACGCGAGAATAGTAGAATAGCCTTTGCTCTTTTACATCTTTATAAACAGAAAAGAGAAATTTTCTTGCTGGCAAGACCGCTGACCGATACTGAGCTGGTATTTGTACCCCTTCTTTGCAGACTCTGCCGGTCTGCACCTTAGGCTTTCTCGCCTTTGGACTTGTGTCTGAGAATTTGGTATACATTGCTTCGACGAAAAAAAAAAAAAAACCGTTGTTCTTTTTGTCAGGCGGCTTTTGGCCCTTTTATATGTAAGCTTATTTTTATTTATTTACATAGATTTAAACTGAAGCTGGCTGGCCTTGCGATGGACAACTTGAGCATCGGACCCCTTGCGTAGGTGATAGACTTTTGGATTTGATGAATTCGGATACACACCATGAGATATTCTCAAAATTGTCCAACGAATGACCATGTATAAGTACAGAAAGATTTGGTTTTTAGTATTTGTGTAATTAAAATACTGCTTTAAGATCCGTATGAAGTAGACAAAGCATCCTCTGCAGCTTAACAGTCCCAGGTCTTGTTCAACGCACTAAGTCTAGCCCTCAGCATTCTTACTGTCTTTAAATGCTCACTTCGAAGCCATACTCCCAAATGCGAGTACAGACTGGCAACACCATTGGCGGAGAATTCGCCGGAGTGTTGGGATGTAAAGAGTTCAATCACATTGGCGGCCTTCTTGAGCTCACTCAATACTAACTGGTTTCTGAATGCATCCTGCACATTCTCGTCTTCGATGTTGAAGGACCCCATCGAAATAGGCACCTGTGCCACGGCAAACCCGGTGGATTGAACCAGCGTGGGCGGGTTAGCCATATCAAGTTCGGCTATCGCACAAGATAGTGGTGGTGAAGATGAAGATACATTATCCAATGGTGACGAAGGGGCCGCTGCAGAGGGTTGGCCTTCCCAGGAACTGCCACCGGTCCACCCAGCCGCCTGCTGGTACCATATGAGAATTCGAGAAATAATAGATGCATGTACCATGATTCGATGTCCTGATTTAGCACAAGGACATTTTAGGAGCCGGCGGAGACGGTCAATCGCCTCGCTGTTGAAATAGAGCACCTCGTCCAGTCGTGCCGACACCGTATCTATATTTGCTTCGGGAGCGTGAAGGAAAGGGCTGGGACATATCAAGTCTCGGAAGAGCTCATATGAACCCCTTGGGCAGCTATGAGACTCAGGGCTGTCAAAGCTCGCGCTCAAATTGTTGTCAGATTCTAACGTGGAAGGTGGGAGTCGGATATCGTTTGAGAAAGATGGAATGTCGAGGTCGGGGCCCCAAATATCGAGTTGAGGCCATTCATCGAGCAATGATGGAGTGATAAAAGAGGAGCCAAGCTGGTTCTGTTCGTAGATACTTGACGTAGTGTTGATATTAGAAGGCACTTGAAGGGCATTGGTCCCTAGATCCGAGATTTTGAGCTGTGTAGCTTCATTGGTAGTCTGGGATTTCCTTACACCCATTACTGTGTGAGTATCATGACTCTGGATAGTTCCCGTAGAATTGAGACCAGAATTAAATGGGAGTATATTGGTCACCGAGTCCGAGAAATTGAGTATGGCAGGCTTGTTGATACTTGGAGACTGTTCCAATCCCATGGCTATATGACTCTCACAGCTTTGGGCTCTCCTTGTCACACGCTTCATTTGCGAAGAGCTGTGGGGTCCATCGAGGTAGGCCCTAGGCCTCTTCCGTGGGGGCTTGCCAAACTTGCGCGATATCCCATACACACAGTTAAGACCGAGCGTAGCACAGCGACTGCACTTAGACTGACCACGATCGCATTTGACCTTGGCATTTCCGCAGCCCTCGCAAGAGGATCGCAGCTTCGGGATTTTTAATGTATGGAGAGAATCCACGATGATGGTTGGAGACCCAGGCATTGTTTACTTACTTTAGCAAGGCCTGCTTGCAGTAGCTTGTAATGCCGATTGGAAGGGTAGAGTCGCTGACGGATAATATCCTATATCAGCCACTGGAGGGGCATTTCTCAAGCTGCTAAATAAAATTGTACTTGGAGCAGTCGCGAGATTGTTAGAGTGGCACAGAATGGTTGTTTCTAGTACCGCTACAGATCATGGGCCGCCCCCTATTTCGGTCCCAGATGTTTCCCAATCGCTGACTAATCGCTAACTTTTTCGAGCGAATTCCAGCATAAGCCTAAATAGTGATCATCAGGGCGGAAAATGACTACCTTGGGTACTACTAATTCGATGGGTCAACGAGTCGCTAGGTATAAGAAAATGAGTATTGAAGCTCGAGCACCAGAGCAGGCTGTAAGACGACTAACATGTCGAGTTGAGCTAACCTGCAACTTTCGGGCACCGAAAATCAATCCCTATTGGCTGAACATCAGGCAGAGGTCACCACATGGTCTGTCTACATAACATGGAGGTTATTCCCATTCTTATGATAATAAGTAGAGCTTATCAAACTAATAATTGGTATACGAGATCCTCTCCAGCTGTGTTCAGACGTTCCAAAATCGAAAATGGTTAAGATTGCAGTGGCTGGTGGCTCTGGGCGTTTGTCACTCAACACTCAAAATACAGCAGTTCACGCTGACTTTCTTTAACTTACAGAAGTTGGTCAGGAAGTTATCGATGCATTAAAAGCCGCAAAAAAACACGATATTGTGATTTTGAGTAGGAATGTAATGTGACCTAGACCCCTTGTGGTTTCTATGAGTATTTTCCTAAGCCAGCTCAGAAGGCCGCCCTTAGCGATAACGCAGATGGTGTCACAAGGCGTGTCGTAAACTACGATAATAAGAGCCAGCTCATTGAAGCTCTGCGAGGAATTCACACCGTCTTATCTTTTACTCAGCTCCTGGCAGATCCGGAGAATACAGCCCAGGAGAATCTAATAGATGCTGCTATTGCCGCCGGCGTCAAACGCTTCGCACCAAGTGAATGGGGAAGGTAAGTTGACATGAATGTGTATTATTGATATAGTATCTTATGGATTTCAAGCGCATCATCAATAGACATGCCTTGGTGGACAGGAAAAGACAAGATCAAGGAGTATTTGAAGAAGGTGAATGAAAATGGAAAGGTATGGGTGTTCTCTTACAATCACTAATATTTGTACTTGTACTTGTTCTGACCTACCCTTTTTCAGGTCCTTGAGTATACCTTGTTCCAACCAGGCCTATTCTTGGACTATCTTGCCACTCCATACAAAACGGCCAAATATCTGGAGCCGCTAAATACGATGATTGACTTTCAAAATCGACGTGCAATCGTCGTTGACGGTCATGACGCTATAATGACATATACCACTATCAATGATCTTGCTACAGTCGTCGCCAGGGCTGTCGACCTCGATGGTGAGTGGCCCGTGATTAGTGGTATCCGTGGCAATAGGGTATCAATTTCACAGATTCTTGAAATTGGTGAGAAAATTCGAGGTGCGTCTTACCCTAACTACTAAAAAATATTCATTAACAGGAGATTATAGGTCGCGCGTTTACTATTGATAAGGTCAAACTGGGAGATCTTGAAAAGGGGATTCTCACGGCGTCGTGGACACTAGAAGCGAGTCACACAAGTGTTACGGGGGATTTTGCCGAAAAGATGCTGAAGACCGTTCTTATTGGCACCCTTCTTAGTAGTGCAAAGGGTGCATGGGATGTTTCGGATGAGATGAACCAACTTCTTCCAGATTTCAAATTCACTCGAGTAGAGGACTTCCTCATCGAGGTCTGGGAAGGCAAGCCATGAAGAGAAATACCCTTATAGAGTATACTACTATTGCTAGCGTAAATTAACTTCCCTTACAACACTTTTGTTTGTTAATTTATAGGATCTTTACAGCGTCCAAAGGTCTAGATATAGTATTGCGGCAAATGACACACCCGCCTTCTCACCACGCGGAACATACAAGCTAGAAGGACGACTTGGCGTTGGTTCTGCTCTACGGAGTATTTTCACAACTATCACTTTGAGTTTCCCGTGAATATACCATCTACAGATGCCTCGGAATTTGAATTCACGTGACCGATGACTCGCATGTATGTCCGATTCAATATTGCCAATAAGGCAGCCCTGCTTATCTGCTATTTTTGGAGTAAAGAAATTCCCTGGTGTTAGGATTAACTCCAATACTGAGCTGCCATCTGTGCCCCTATCCAACAGACTCCGTGGGCGCGTAGCCAGCCTCGCCATATGAAAGTGCAGTTTTCTAATAACTTTATTGGCCCCAAAACGTCAGCCGTTCGGTTAACCAAAAGTTGCCCTTAAGAAAATGACTAGGGCCCCCAACCAATTTGAAAGTGCAGTTTTTCTGGCAGCTTCATTGGCCCCATATTTCGTTCTGTTTCCCAAATCTGCACCTTCGAAATGCGCCAAAACCTGGCCGGCAAACCAACAACCAAGTATTTTGACTTATATTTGTGAGATCCCACTTCACTTGGAGATTTAGCCATTTGAATCTTTGTCCCCCACCGTTTACATACATTTTCACGTATCCTGTTTAGGCCTGATGGCCTCGATCCAGAGTCAAAACACGGAGCCTCATTGCTCATCTACATCACTCTGGCAATTCGGGAGTGAAGCTCAGCTCACAATCGCTAAAATGACAAAACATTGGAAACAGATTCAAGCCGAGGACGAGCAGCTGTACATAATCGAGAGAAAGTCACTTCATGAGGTGAGAAGGCTGATGCGGGAGAAGTATGGGTTTCAAGCATCGTAGGTGCCTTTACTGCTTGACTCAATGATTTTTGTCTAAGCATTGTAGAGTACGGGCGTATAAAATCAGATTTGAGAAATGGGGTTACCTGAAATATAAGACAAACTCTCGAGGTGGGCATGTTGGCATGCAACAAGATTCCCAGGAGTCACCCCTCAACCAAACAACTGTCCAGTTGGCGACTGGAGCCCCGAGGTTAGTACGGTTATTCTGTTTTAATTTGCCATACCCGACAGAACATAGGATATTACCAGAATCTGATTTATTTCCTGTTATTATATTTAACTCGCCATGCTGGCCGTGGCAACGCTTATCTCCTTCACTGTCACCAGCTTTATCTCTCCCAGATCATTTAAAGGATATGGACGTTATTTCAAGAAGCATCCGTGATTATTTCTCTGGCTCTTTTGACTCAGGAATATGGCAGTCAGATGGCTATTTTTTCCTGATATTTCAGAAAACAAGGGAAAATTATGGACTTCCAGGAGCAACGGCCAGGACTCTTTCTTCAATTCGATTAGTACTTCGACTCGTTGAAAATTCAGAAGGCAAGCTCGCTGGTCTAGTCTTGAGGAGAGCCTTCATTTTATTGGAACATGCATCTGCTGAGAACGATCCCAGGACATTAGCGCAAATATTTGTGATAATCGCCTTCCTAAAGATTGAAGGGAGGAATGAGATTGTCTCTCATTTTCTCCGGCACTTAGAAGCTCTTACTACTTCTAATTACCCAGGCAATCATCCGCGCGTTCGTATATTCCGAGTGCTTCTTGACTCCAAGCTAGACCGATTGGCACTGACTCGTTTGGCCTGGACTTACGCTATTGGCCAATTGAAGAATAATCTTGGTGTAAATCACCTGGGATTCATTGAATTTATCGTTTTAACCGGAGGACGATTTATAATGAATGATTTACTGGCGGTAGAAAAGAAACAAATACATGCTATCCTACGATCGCAACTAGATCCCCAAAATACAAAAAGAATGAGTTCTTCACTATATTATGGAGTTTATATTAGCCTTTTATATTTCACCGACTATATTCTCAATGAACCAGAAGAAGCAGAACGGATAGCTAGGAGTCTAATCAACCAGCTTACAAATGATAGGGAATATGTACCCCGCGTCGAGGAGGCGATTGGGAAGTGCTACGCTTATCTGGCAGCCAGAGCGTCAACCAGGGGAGAACGACAAGTGTCCGCACCGTACTGGCGTGACGCTATCAATTGTATAGTGTGTAGTGATGCTGAGTGTCATCCAACTACGGTCATGTATTTGTTGGCTCTTGAAACAGAGCTTGACGCGCTGGGCGAAGACGAGGAGTCCATGACGATTAGAAAACAGAGAACGGAGTTTTTGCAAGGCTTTTTGGAGGGACAGTTCCGTTTGAAAGCCAACATAATATTTTAACAAGATTTCAAGTGGCTTAAATATGCCCTTTCCACCAAAGTTCTCAGTATCGCAGCATATTCTCATCATCCGTCAGTAAGTCAATGAGTCAATATTTCTTCCCAGAGATCTTGTCAACAGTGCAAGTCAACGTCAGCATCTCGAAATATCTGCGATATTCCTGTTCTTTTATTACTATCATTATTATGACCTCGAGATTGTGTGCTGCCTTGCCATTTTGCTTTTAACGAGAGACTACATCCGCGAGACTTTCATGCAATACTAGTTTAATATCATTTGAAATACTGAAAATTGACGGTTAAAGTAAATAAGATTCACTGAAATTTTATATGAGAAACTGTCAAAATAGCGAGTGGGCCTTTGATTCACGTATTCAAAATGTTTCACATTAAATATATAAATATGCCCAGCAGCAGGCATTCTCTCTTCTAATATTTTGTACCTATGGAAAATACGGTATTTTCAAGCATAAAGACGATTTGGATTAGAACCTGGATTTTGTGCCCACAGGGCGCCGAGAAACTCCAATGATTAGAGAACTTGATATTTTGGCTTATAATTACTTAGCAGCAAGTGTCTCCAGGATTGACACATATTTTTTACTTTTACAAATCTTTACACCCGAGACCCATTAGTGTTTACAATGACGGATTGGGTCTGCTGTCCTCAAGAATCACCAACCCACCTAACTGTACGTCATTCCTCCCCTTTCCAATCTCCTGTACTTTACCGATCACCTTTCTTAGTTCCCAGTTCACCTCTTGCAGGGCAATTCCGGCCGACAGTGGTGCTCTTGGTGTGGCCGGACTCTCACCATAACCGATCAGACACCCGTGAAGGAGACGTCAAGAGAAACTAATGTCAAAAATAGTACTTTGACAATAAGAAAGAAGCTCGATGGATCGAGAGACGAGTCCTAATGTTTGATATACTAACTGTGGGTAAAGCAGATGTGGTGGCGTTTTGTTGGTGGTAGATTGGTAGATAAATAATTATCTGGAATATATCTGTGTTTCAGATTTACGACAGCTTTCTGAATATATCTTGAATGTACAACGAGTGCTTTCCCTATTATTATCAACTAAGTCACTTTTCTCTCTCGTATTTCGTATCCAAGCCTGAAAGCTCGCAGCTATTGCCTAACAGTAAGCACTAGTCTATCTCGGTTCAATAAAGTCACCGAGCTGGCTAAGCATGTTGCCGTTGTAGTTCTCTGGACCTGGCCGGATCCCTGAAACATCTGGGATTCGGTTTCTGGAACCAATAATTGATGTCTCCATCAAAATTTTTTCCATGAGCTTCCAGGGAGACATATACGTGTTCTTGATTTGCGAGTTGGGCCTGCTGGATCCCCACTTTATGGAATCCTCTGCTGGACCTGCATTGACGATGCTACAGCCAACAAAGCTCTATCATACATATCGCCATCTATGAAACCTTTGGATTCCGATGTGACGGATCCGTTTTACCATTTACGGCAAACTTTGAATTGCCATTATGGATACTGTGCCTTAAAGACAAAACTCGGATTTTGTGAATTGGTGATATCTGCTTGGACTGACGACCTTTATTGAAACGCTAATAAGCATTATTATTAAGGGATCGATAAATAACTATTTGCCTGTGGCTCTCTATTTCGTTTGTACATTATTCCCCTTTATGGGCCTGATTATCTATTTCTTTTTGCCTCCACATATGCTAACACTTGAACTCGCGCTTGAACTTGAACTTGAGCTTGATTCTGAACTTGTGGTTGTCGGAGCTAATGAGCTAGAGGAATTGGAAGAGATACTACTCGTAGTTGTAATGGTTGAGAAGCTCGAGCTCGACGTTGTAGATACTGTTGAGCTAGAGGAGCTGGTAGCGCTTGAGCTTGAGCTTGAGCTTGAACTTGAACTCAGGCTGGGGCAAAAATCTGGTGGCGCATCCACCACTAAGACAGCACTATATTCACCCACTTGCTGACCCCCTCCCATAATCTCTGAGCTATTACCATCAGCAAGTGCCTTAAGAAGGAAACACCCTGGTACATCTGGAACAAAAGCCGGGTCACGCCAAGTAACCCCGATACACCCAGGAGTTATGCTGCAAGTATCCATACACTGTGTAAAGTTGAGCACAGTAGGGAAAGGGATATAAGCTATTTCACTATTGGTGCCTGGGAAGTAGTATTGAGTACAGCATTCCTCAAAAGCGTCGCCATTAGAGGTAGTATAGGGATTTGGGACATTGGCGCAATCTCCATTCAGGCTACCCAAAAAGGTGGCAGAAGAAATGCCATTCATGGAAGCGGTCCCATTAACGATTGAACTAAGAAGGTAACAGCCAGCTCCAACTCCATAGATAGCCGGGTCAATGAAATCAATCGCAATACACCCGGAAGTTGTACTGCAAGCCTCAAGACAGTGTGCAAAGTCGGTCACAGTAGGATATCCGAGGTACGTAATTAAATTTTCTTCGCTGTATGCATTGAAGTAAGTCGAGCATTGTTCCTGATAAGAGTCGCCGTTGGTGGTTACATATGGTTCTGGGAGGCCGCCACAGGGTAGTCCAGTTCCTACAATAGGAGTCTGACTTGCGTTAGCTCTTTGTATGAGGTGGATCTAAAGTAGGGATACTCGTACATCTCGTGCTAGGAGATTTCGCGGAGGCACTGAGTGCTGCAGAAATGAGGCATCGAGGTTTGACCGAGGCTCAGCAATAGAGATATCAAGTGCGAGCACTGAGATTTGCAGCAACGAAACAATAAAGTGTGTGGAGGCCAACATGATGTATGACATGCGGAAAGGATGAAAAAAAGATTAAGGAAGGAAAGTTAGGGTCTTATCCTAATAAACTAAACGAAGGCCACCGTTTTCCTTCTGCTCGCAGAATGTTATTCGGGGGAATTTCCTGGGATATTGTCTAAGAGGCAGCTGAAATACTACCTCGCGACGCCTTCAGCCATTGCATCGTACTGGAATGGTCTGGGTCGGGACCTTATTCTAATTGGAGAAGGGTCTATACTCTCTCTGTACGCAAACGTTAATACAACCAGTTGTCAATAAATGCATACATGCACACTACACCGTGATTTGCAGGAATAAGGAGCATATGTGGCGTCGATAGGAAAGCTGGCGCCGTTGTCAGATCCTCCAAGCGGTCAATTGCTGTGGGTATCCCTGCTAGATGTAACCTTGCTACGAATCTATTGCCCGGGTAGAAAAGAATAAGCTTTTTTCTCTTGCTCACTTGCTAGCACTGTTGGAGCTGGAAAGGTTAACAGTGACAAGAAACTACAGACTTCCAGATGAGGGAAATTCATTGAAATCATCGTTTAAATAGTATTTTCAATCATGCTATTTAAGCTTATCTTGGCCAGGGAGAAATTATGGAACTTTAGAATGTGGAAAGGGTAAGGCGGTGCAAGTGAAAGCGGAAAAATACTAAAATATCGGAGACACCAGCGCCACGCCCCATCTTTTTGGAGCTGGAACTGGGGTAGAATATGCAATTGGAGACTATGTAGCTTCTGTTGGCAGAGAGTAACCATCCAGAAATGTATGTAATTCGCCAACGGTGCATGGTAGACGTTGCCAAGACCTGCAGCCCGGAAAATGGCGCCAGGCCTGTGCGCCTAATGCGGTCGTGCTTGTCACTTCTCATTTATTTCAAGCCCTACGAAGCCCCAAATACGGTGGCTTTCGGGGGCGTTCTAAGGCTTAAATCCGGTTGTGGTTGAAGACTTTCCAAGAGAATAAAACAAGATACAACGGAGAGCTGAGCTAGGAATATATTGCGAGGTAGAACTGCAGTCAAGGGGAAGTGGTTTGGGCTAGAACTGGAGGGCCATGGCAGCCTCCGGAGAAGATGGCTGTCTTGAGAATAGTACCATACCCAGCCTTGTACTAAGGACGACGGGGGTGTGCTACTTGGTATGCAGATGTGAGTAGAGGTGACCAAAGCTGTAGCAAGGAGAGGGGCGTAGAAGGCGAAGCGACAGAAAAAAAATCAGCGATTGTCACGTACTCGGTATATACTATATCGTAGCATTGCACATTTAAAAAAGAGTTAAGGATTGAGGAAGTAGACAGCCGACTCCAAAGTTTTAGAAATTCATCCTAATGCCTACGAAATTTGATTCTATTTGGAAAGTGGAGTAGAGTCGTTTTATTAGAAATATTGGCTGTGAAAAGGTTCTTACTGCTGTTGCGCGCGTTCCCATCGCTGGCGTTGTTGACCAGTGATGTTGTTACTACATATGTGATTAGCAGCGTGGTTCTGCTCTGGTGGAATTTGCCGAGTGATGTAGGCAATGAGATTAGTGTGGTGCTGAGTGCACCCTTGGAGGCTTGATACTTAGTTCGAGAGCTGGTTCCCTGGTGCTGCAGTTCTGACAGGCGTTGGGTTTTGGGTCGTGAAGAGGGCGAGCGAAGGGCTAAGATGATGACGGGATAGAGAGTGATGTGGAAATGCAGAAATAGAGTTTATGGTATACATTTTCTCAATGAAGCTTCAACACATCAAGCTGATTCTCGTGCTGATACCATTGCTGATACCGCTAACATAGACTATTGGCATGGATTCCATAGGTTCGTCCCCGGATTTAATTCTGCTTCGATACAAGAGCAATGGTTTATATCCAAGCTCAACTATTCCATACTAGAGGGTTGTACAAAATCAGAATTGACTCTGGTTGGAATTCAAATTGTTCCTCCAGGAACATTTAATATTGCGAAATACTTATATCCAGGCAGAAGCTTTGGCGACAAGTTAAGCATAAATGATATCACGAGCCGGAACCGGCAAAGATCAGCGGAACCGGAGAGATCACGACATTCCAACATTATTAATGTGAAGCGATTGTGACGTGTTTATATAAAGTGCCCATACTAGATTGTAATCTCAGCGTGTATAAGAATACTTTTCCTTCCATTAAATCGTCCAGGCAAATGAATTGTTCCCCAACTATGGTTCCAGCTAACTTCAACACCCCTGTACCGGATCTACCTTACTTCACCCCACAACATCTTCACTCACCTGGCACTCCAAAGGAGCTCTCCTCAAAAACACCCACATTATTCACACCCCTCCAAATTCGCAATGCTACTCTCCGTAACCGCATCATCGTTTCGCCAATGTGCCAGTACTCCGCAGCATCAAATGGACCTCAAATTGGTGCTCTGACAGACTGGCACGTTGCGACCCTAGGCCATTATGCCATCAAAGGAGCGGCTCTAGTTTTCGTTGAAGCTACCAGCGTCCAGCCCAACGGAAGGATTTCACCAAACTGTCCCGGCCTGTGGGATGATGCGCAAATCGAGGGCTTGAAGCGCGTGGCGGACTTCGTCAAGTCCCAGGGGGCGCTCGTGGGTGTTCAACTAGCGCACGCTGGCCGCAAGAGCAGTACCGCGGCACAATGGGTATCGACAGTCCTCGGCAGAAAGTCCAAGCGCGCAGACAAAGATATTGATGGCTGGCCAGACAATGTGAAAGGCCCTTCCGGCGAAGCTGATCAAGCGTGGGACGGCCCTTTCAATAGTGAGAACAGCAGATTCTGGCCTTCGAAGGCTTTGACCACGCAAGAGATCAAGGAGATTGTGCAGGATTTCGCAAAAGCGGCAGAAAGGAGCGTGAAGGCTGGAGTCAACGTAATTGAGATTCATGCTGCCCATGGATACCTTTTGCATCAATTCCTGTCGCCCATCTCTAATCGAAGGACGAATGATGAATACGGTGGTAGTTTCGAAAACAGGACCAGACTTCTCTTTGAAGTCATCAAAGCCATCAGGGCAGTTATTCCGGAGAATATGCCACTGTTCCTTCGCATTTCATCGACCGAGTTCATGGAAGATACCGACTTAGGCAAAGAACTAGGATCTTGGGACGTTGATTCTACCATTGAAGTGGCCAAGCAACTTCCTGCTCTGGGCGTAGACCTGTTAGACGTCAGCAGCGGCGGCAACCATCCTGGCCAACGTATTGATGGGGTTAATACCAAGGGCTACCACATCATCATCGCCAGCCAGATCAGGAACGCCGTGCATGCCGAGAACTTGAAGCTTTTCATCGGCGTCGTTGGCATGATCACGGAAGCAGAGCAGGCGAAAGACATTGTCCAGGAAGCCGGCCCCGTCACGATTGCCCGGCTCGAGAATGGTATTCAGGAGGAAGCCGAAGTAGCGAGGGAGTTGACCAATGCCAAGGATGGTAAACAGCCTCAGGCCGATGTTATCCTGGTTGCTAGACAGTTCCTAAGGGAACCAGACTGGGTGTTTAATGTAGCGTCTCAGTTAGGTGTGGATGTCTGGTGGCCAAGTCAATTCCTGAGGGTTGCAAATTCGCCAAGAGTTAGGAAAACTGCATGGTTACCTTAGAAGATAGAGGCAATTTAGACTTCAATTCTTTGTTGTGCGAATAAAAAATTACTCAACTGCCTTTTGCCTCATGAGTAAATATTGCAGTGCGCACCCTGTTTGGCTCGGTAATGCTGAGAGTCCCCTGGCTATCCAATAATAGAATATAAATGACTTTTAAACAGAATATTCCTCCCACGCATGTTCACGAACCACAGAGAGAAAGAATAAGATTCGAAAACTTGAATACTTGATTTCATAACATAAAAGGGTTCGATAACTAAGTATACAATCCTATATTCACTAAAATGCCATAGAATTAACTTACGGTGGTCCAGCCAACGTAGCTTCCACTATAGCCTGGTTTACACCGCTCTGTTGCTAATTGACAATAGTGATGGACCTTTTACTACCCAAAAACCTGGATATGCGACCAACTTTAGTGGGTCTACGGATGTACCTTAGTCCATATCTAGCCTTATCTTCCACGTGATCCGCCACCAAAGATTCTCTTATCGGACTCTGAGAATCAGCTACTATAGTGACATTACAAACCAAAGTTTGACCGAACTAGCATTCAGTTAGATTGCATAACTGTTCTCTACTTGGTTGCTCATATTTCTCTTCATGTATGCCAATTTCAAGATCTCACCTGCTGGATTAACCGAAGCCCGAGCCACCAAAAAGCATAACCGCACAAGCTCTGGATGCCTAACATGTATGTAATCTTTCCACAATGACTTTTCTGTTCTGCAAATCAAATCTTCTTCCACTTAGTCATATGGTAACATGATATCTTTTGGGCAGGCCGGCGCCGGAGGAAGAAATGTAGTGAAGAGAAGCCTGTGTGTAGTAGGTGCTGGAGGAATCCGTCTGAACCGTGTATCTGGGATTCGACACCATCTTCACCATCACAACAGTTCACTGCCCTATTTAAAGCGTCTTCTACGGCAGCCGGTTCAAAAGTTCTCTTAGACAAGGAGCCATTTCAAAAGGAAAGTTGCCTAAATGTGGACAATTCTGTTGTGTCTCTCGATTCCATTACCAATACTGTACCCCGTGGTCCTGACAACCATGTGGATTATGTCGAGTCCTTTAACTTGATCGAGAGTCTTCTGACCAAATTTTCGGAAGTTTCTTCCTTATCATACGTCAACCCGGATGTTAACCTACTATCACTTTCAATACCATACGCATTTCAATCTCCACCATTGATGCATGCCTACGCAGCATGTGGTGCAGCTTTGTTATCAAGGACCGGAAATCAATGGGAACAGTTGGCTATACACCACTATAGTAAAGCAGTCAATTTGGTTCGCACTGCTGTAGGAGATTATAAGCAGTACGAGAGCGAGGAATGGTTGCTGGCAGCCGTGAATGCACTACATTTGTTCGAGGTGAGATTTGCAACCTATCTTGATGGTGTGGCTCCTTTTTTGACAGATGTAATATAGACCATACGTCACGATTCTAAATCTCCCAGTCGTGTCCATCTCGATGGAGCCGAACGACTGTTTCAAATGAGCTTGAGGAGGGGAATACCAAAAAATAAATTCCAGAAGATCCTGTTGGAAGAATTCATTTTCCAATTTGCCATCGCCAGCACATTCACTTACCCACCACATGAAAATGGAACAAAATATGACGACGTACATAATATGCTCCAAGCCCTTAGTGGAAATAATAACGACACAAATCTTTGGGAGGATTGGAGAGAATCTTCTCTGTTAGGAGTTTCCCATGATTTGTTTGACTATATATTCAAGCTCTCCTATCTTCGACGCAAAGCACCCTTGCAAGGCTATGATTTCATGGAAGCCATTATCATCCTGGCTAAATTACAGACCTGGAAAGCTCCGACAGCTAAGATTTCGGCCACATTCGACCGCTCAGAAACCGCGGCTCCGCCTTATGAAATGATCGTAATGGCAAAGCTCTACCATGCTGCTAGTTTGATTTTCGTCAGCAAACTCATTAATCCGACTCTATCTACTGCCGACCCTATGGTTCGGAAAACTGTCGAGGAAGGGCAGAGAATCATGCAAGAGGTGCCTGATTATAAATGGCAGCAAGCTTCAGTATTGATATGGCCTCTGCTAATTCTAGGAATTGCTGCAATCTCGGCCGAGGAGAGACAATGTTTTGAACGCCCTCTAAAATTTCTCCTCTCTGTCATGAATATTGGATGTATAGAAACGGTCCTGAATCTTCTAGAGAACGCATGGGCCCCCTCCTCAGGGCCTCATGGCGAACAATGCCTAGGTCTTGATGTATTATTTCGTGATGATTTACTTTGTCAAGTAATTTTCTAGCTCATAGGTTTTCGGATTGGTAATATGATTTTCTATCTGGTTATTTTGGCGTTATGAAATTTATAGGGGCTTATCTTGACGTTCTACGATATTTCTTCGGCTGGAGCATTGTTTCCATTCGGTGATGTTTTTGCCCTCTAGGAAATCTAGGAAAGGCCATTTCTACATAGAATTGACAGAGATACACCTTTCATTTCCTACGTTATGGGATTACGGGGATGATTTCAAGCAGTTACAATGCCCTATCTATTTGGATTGGTCAGTGCAGATGGAATGTTTATCGATTTGCCTCCGCTATCTCTGCCCGCTAGCCAACTTCATTGAAGGCGCACTATCCCCTTCTAGGTTAACCGCCCAGTTCCTGATAGATTGCGGGGTGTAAATTGCAGGCATCTTCTTATGAGTGTGGAGACACTGCGAACACTTGATACGTTTACGTAAAAAGCCCATCGCCTTTTTGATGAGAATTCCAGTGTTATAAATCCAGTCCAGTCCAAAATAGGATAACCGCCCTGGCGTTAGACGACCGCCATTAACCTGCGCACTGATGGAACCTTTCTCTATCTCTTCTCCTTTCATGGCCGAATCATCCACTCTATCAATATCGATCAGATGGTTTGCCATTATGCGAAGACCTTTATCTCGTTCCATGTAACTTACCGCGCAATAATAGGTCTTCCCAACTATACTAAAGTTCTAGATAAACTCCTATCAAGCCTCAACTGTACTTGCTGTAGCTTGTTACATAAAGGGATCATGGCCCTTTCTAATTTCTCGTCCTTGATTTTCCCAGTTGCATTGACATCTAATTGATTTTCATTCAATACTCTGGCACTCCTTTGTTAAGATAGCTCCAAATGGCGGATGTTACTAGACGAAAGTACACCAGCGGTATGATGCCGAAGAGCTCTAAAGCTATTCTAGTCCTCCTCATTTTGTGCTCTGCCATTACGTCAACTACTGGTGGCTATGATAGCTCTATGATGAATGGTCTGAATATCTTGCCATCATACACAGACTATTTCGATCTTGACACTGCCACTCTTGCCCTCAATTCTTCATGCGTTTGGGTAGGCAGCTGTATTGCAGACTTCTTCTATGGACAGGTGACCAATGCAATCGGACGAAAACGGGCAATGCTCGTTGCATGGGTAATCACTATTGTGGCAGTAATCATTCAAACTGCAGCTCAAAATATAGGCATGTTCATATTCAGCCGATTCCTGATTGGAATTGGAGTTGGGGCCGCTTATGTTTGCTGTCCTATCTACCTTGCTGAAGTGCTTCCTCTGAACTGGCGGGGATGGGGTTTAGGAATTTTCATGGACTTCTTTTATGTTGGTATGTAGCTGCATTGATACTGCTTATCAAATTTTAATGGCACTGCTTTTAGGAGGCCTCATAGCTGCTGGAATCACCTATGCAAGTGGCCAGTGGGAGTCGACTTGGGCATGGCGCATGCCGTCAGCTTTCCAAGGCCTTTTCGCGCTTTTATCAATTTTCGTCCTCCCTTTCATTCCAGAATCACCACATTGGTTGGTATACAAGGATCGTCACGAAGAAGCTCTCGAAGTTCTAGCCCTGACGCTTGCGGATGGAAATCTAGAAGATCCTAATGTTCTAGCCAGATTCAAGGAAATCAGCGACACACTTGACTGGGAGAAGAATTCGGGAAAGACGACCTCGTTTAAAGAAATTGTCAAGACTAAGTCGAATATGAGACGAATTATGCTGGTATTTTCTGTAGCTGTGATTACAATGCTCTCTGGTAAGTTAGAAGACATGATATGTGGCTAAGATGGTCTAACTTGTTAGGAAACAATATTGTATCATATTATTTGGGCAGTATGCTGGATAATGCCGGAATTACTGACAGTACAACCCAGCTACAGATTGTAAGTACATATCAAGATAATACCACCATTGTGTTTCCGAAGCTGATTTTATAGAATGTTATCTTGAATGCTTGGTGTCTTGTTGCCGCCGTTGCAGGCACGTACTTTGCAGATTCCATCGGTAGAAAACGCCTGGCTATTGCCAGTTCTGCGTCCCTTACCGTCTTCATTTTCATAGTGGGTGCTTTGACCGCAGGTTAGTCCTTCCATTTATCATTTCATAAATTTTCAAGTACTGACCGTTACTATAGTATTCGGGGGTTCTAGCAATAACTCAGGCATTTATGCGACTGTTGCTGCCATCTTTTTATTTATGGGAAGCTATAGCTTCGGCTTTACACCACTGGCCCAGGTATACCCACCAGAGGTTCTTAATTACAGCATAAGGTCGACAGGAATCGGAGTCTACCAGTTCTTTACGAACGGATTTGGCCTTATGGCTACGATGGCATTCCCTTATGCCCTTAATGGGATTGGATGGAAGACTTATATGATTAACGGAGCCTGGGATGTTGTTCAAGTAATTTTCATCATTTTGTTCTGGGTGGAAACAAAAGGCAAGACTTTGGAAGAAATTGATGAGATATTTGACGGCGTGAGACATTCCGATGTTCCTGAGCTCGATAAAGTTATGTGTGGAGACGTATCTCACTTGGTTATTGACGGTGTTGGTTCGGACCATGAAGTTGTTAGTGTGCATGCTGACAAGCATTGAACTTATAAGATGAGAAAATTGTAAAAGGAACATTAAGAATTCAGTCTGGCCGAACTGAAATTTCCTGATTTTTTCAAGCTCTTACGCTTTGTTTATATGACACACGTAAAATGCTATTACAAGGCCAATTTATCTTAACATCCGAATGCTGAATTGTAACATGATTATTACCACCTGGCTGTATAATCTAAAATATTCTAGCGAAGGCGACAAGAAATTTCACACCTTCTCGTCGAAAATGGCCATTGGTGCCAGCCTTTGAAATCAGATAAGTGAAACTGGAGGCAAATTTCACCAAAACTAGGGTGGCAAATAGAGAGACCGTATCGTTCTTGAGATTAACCTTGCAGGTAGTAGTTCAAGCTCTGGAGATATGAGTTTAGGTAATAATGCAATGGCAACCCAAGTTCACTGCTTATCGGCGACAACTAAATCCGCATTCTCCGCATCTATCCTCATGATGTGGAGTTTTAGCAGTGGGGCTGCTGCAGGTGGGCGGCTTTCCTATTAAGGAAATGATATGCGCATAAACTTGACTAAGAGGAAACATCTATAAATCCCTAGATCATTAGTGGGTAATAAAACAAGGAGAATAGACTCAACTATCCGGATTGAACGCTACTTCTCATCTCGAAGTAATAAAAAATGATGGCTGATCAAACAACCGACTGGCCCGCCTGGCCTGAGATGACAAAAGACGGCGGTGAAAACCATCCTGACAATGTTTTATACAAAAAGGAAATATTGGCAAAATACGGTGAAACGGCCCTTCGCCAGAGCTGGACCAAAGTGTGCCAAAAATTGTCCATTCTGACGGACGAAATTGCCAAAAAGAAATCTTCAATGATCCCAGAAATCGACTACGCTGATCTCCCGAATTTGAGTGAAGAGCAAAAGACTGAATTGAAGAACACAGGCTGCTTTGTGATTCGAAAAGTCATCCCCGAGTCCACTGCAAACACATGGTTTCAAGGATTACAAAAATATGTAGCGGACAACAAAGAAAAAATAACTGGTGAGGCCCTAGAAATCCAGCAGTCGGTATGATCGATATATTCTAACTTTTATGCTCCAGGATGGCCAGCTGAACAGCCATATATTCTAAAACTTTTCTGGTCTCCTACCCAAATAGCAGCACGCACACACCCGAACTCTTTAGCCGTACATCGAGAGTTGAATTCCTGGTGGCACGACGACAACGATGAAGAAAAGTCGTTTGCCGAGCCACTTGCCTACGCAGATGCCCTAAGAATTCGCCCCCCCGGCATTCCTTTCAATGGGCTAGGGCCTCATATTGATGGGGGAAGTCTCTGTAGATGGGTAGATCCCAAATATCAGGACACATATGCGAAGATTTGGGCCGGAGAACCAGAAAAATGGGATCCATACGACCTCACTCTCCGCAAGGAAGCGAACACAGCTTTCTTCCCCGGTCAGGCTCAAAGTACTGTGTTGAGGACCTTCCAAGGCTGGACAGCTCTTACTAAAGCTGGTGCGAGGGAGGGAAGCTTGCTGCTCTATCCTGATGTCAGATGGTCGATAGCATATGTGCTTCTGCGTCCCTTTTTTCAACCTCCCAAAGCCGGAGATTTGAAAAATCCTGATGAGTGGACACTTAATGTAGAGGATCCATGGTTTCCGGGAGTGTGGAGACATACTCCTCAAGAATTGAGTCCAGATGCTTTTCCTCACCTGCGAATGAAAGATTGCCTTATTAATATACCCACGATGTACCCAGGAGATACGATATGGTGGCATTGTGATGTAAGTGTCCTCAATATTCTTAACGGCATATCTGTTGTAGTATGTTCTGGACTCTGACCGTGAATTATAGATTTGTCATGCTGTAGAGGTGGAACATAAAGGGGAAAATATTTCCAGCGTTGTCTATGTTGCCTCCGTGCCCACCACGCCGATCAATAGTCAATATATGAAGAATCAGGCGCAGGATTTCTTGAAGGGTGTCTCACCCGAAGATCACCGTGGAGGTTGTCATGAATTGTCCTTGAAAGGATTTCCCGGACAAAAAGCTATACTAAGCGGACAGGACGGCATAAGGGCGATGGGACTCACCTCATAGCTACAGCAGGGATTTGGTAGTTAAAAGTTTTATGTCAGATCGTTCATCTTAACAAAAACTATTTAAATTAGTTTTATTAATCGTGCATCAGAATAACAAAATGTTTGAGATGCGCTACCTGAGCGACAAGTGTATGTGACAACCGTGTGAATTAACTTTTGGAAGGCTTTTACTAGTTTTTATCAAACTAATGTTTTTCTGATACCATTTTCCTTTCTCACAAACTTCTCTACGGATGATACATTTTCGATCTTGATAATAGGTCAACTGGATACATAGGTGATATCTGAACGATGAATATAAGAAGACTATGGCACTAGATCTTCGGATATTAACAATGTGATTGCTATGCAGCTAAACTTAGTCTATATACATTAAGTAAGAAGCAGAAGCCCAATTCTAAAATATATTACTTCTCCCTTTACTCAGAGCCTTAAGAAAGCATATTGATCAGGATTGTGAGGACGAAATCCAGCAGACGAGGCAGGAGCGCCTTCCGGCAAGACTGTACAATCTCCATCTCGCGTATTCCAGCGTGCATACTTGCAGAAATCGAAACTGGCACATTTTCTCGCGTACTCACTGGCGGTCACAGCGTTCCCATTGGCTAGTGCCTGTCACAAGAACTTGTATAAGATTATCCTATACCTGTTTATTAATCCTAATAAGGTTATATATAGTATAGTTATATCCTAATAGCTCTTAGAGAGTATCTCCTAAGTGTCTCCTTTAACAACTTCCAAGGTTATTATATTATCTTGTAGTCTAATAAGCTATAGTAGTATAGTTCTCCTTGTTCTAGTTAATAGTCTATTAGTACTATAGAGAAGCTATAGTAGAGTAACCTATACTTTGCCTCTCTTATATAATATTCTTTTCTAATCTATACTAAGAATCTTAGTATCTTCCTAGGTAAACATTCTCTCTAAGATATAGTAGACAAATCTATTCTTTAGTACCGGGATCCATATTTAGTTCCACGGGCAAGGGTTTTCAAAACCGTCCTAGATTGCCAGGTGCGCAATGTAGGATAAGCAGTTATATGTTGCCAACATTTAGCATTGTGGCGCTAGTTAGCTTATACTTCTAGGCGCCGCGGCTCTTTGCATAAACATGCCGGGAATCATTACTACTATTAGAAATAATAATGGGGAAAGAAATAAGCAATATAGGTATTTGAATGTTGGTGGCGCTACTATTTAGATTATTTGAGCAAGTGGTTCACTAGGACCCTCCTGTAGTTAAATTTCTCGAACAACTGTATGACTTACTTGATTTCTAACTTAATTTCTTTGCACAGTGGTCAAAGCCCCTAAAGAGAAAATTTTACATGCTTATTTTTCCGCTTCCCAGATAATTACTTTCCCATCCCTCTCACTACCACCAGACGCGAGCTGGCGCCCGTCGGGGGAGAAGGCGACTGAATTAACACTGTACCTGTGACCCTCGAGCTTCTGGACCTGCTGTAGCTGGCCTTGCTTATCCGCCTCCCAGACGATGACTTCCCCATCTCCACCTCCACCAGTACCACCAGACGCGAGCCGGCGCCCGTCGGGGAAGAAGGCGACTGAAGTAACCCATTTCCCGTGACCCTCGAGCTTCTGGACCTGCCGTAGCCGGCCTTGCTTATCCGCCTCCCAGACCATGACTACCCCACCTCCACCAACAACAGTACCACCAGACGCGAGCCGGCGCCCGTCGGGGGAGAAGGCGACTGAAGTAACCGTGTTCCTGTGACCCTCGAGCTTCTGGACCTGCTGTAGCCGGCCTTGCTTATCCGCCTCCCAGACCATGACTTCCCCACCAACACCTCCAGACGCGAGGCGGCGCCCGTCGGGGGAGAAGGCAACTGACTTAACACTGTGCCTGTGGCTCTCGAGCTTCTGGACCTGCTGTAGCTGGCCTTGCTTATCCGCCTCCCAGACGATGACTTCCCCAACTCCACTAACAATACTACCAACAGCACCAGACGCGAGCCGGCGCCCGTCGGGGGAGAAGGCAACTGAATTAACCATATCCCTGTGACCCTCGAGCTTCTGGACCTGCTGTAGCCGGCCTTGCTTATCCGCCTCCCAGACGATGACTTCCCCATTAACAACACCACCAATAATATGGGCACCAGACGCGAGCCGGCGCCCGTCGGGGGAGAAGGTGACTGAAGCAACCCATTTCCCGTGACCCTCGAGCTTCTGGACCTGCTGTAGCCGGCCTTGCTTATCCGCCTCCCAGACGATGAGTTCCCAACAAACAAGACCACCAACAATATTACTGCTACTACACGCGAGCCGGCGCCCGTCGGGGGAGAAGGCGACTGAAGCAACCGACTTCCTGTGAGCCTCGAGCTTTTGGACCTGCTGTAGCCGGTATGGCTTTTGCTCTCTTATAACTGTATTACCGAGAGACGAGACATTTATAATATTTTTAGACAAGTCAAGGTTCTGCAAACGCAAGGTAGGTATATCTTCATTTAAAGTACTCCATTGAGCAGAGGCCATCATTGGAAGGTTTGTGTTCACTGTGTTAAGAATCTCACTTGACAAGAGTTAGCTATCTCGCCTAGTTAGGTAAAGCCAGTGTTATACCTTGTAGCTGACCCTGAATCTGAACCTGGGATAGGAGTTTCTTGCATTTGAATCCATGCGTAAGACAAAGCTTGCTGCGAGGTTGGCCGAAAACGTGGAGATGCAGCCATAGTCTCCACAACGAATTTAGCATATTCCGGACTCATCGACTCTTCTAATGGAAAGGATGATCCGCGAACAACGTAGTCAAATAACTGTTGAGGCGAGAATGCTAAGCGACCGGTAACCATTCGAAAAGTGATGGCACCAACAGCCCAAATGTCCACGGCAAGAGAGAATGTATATTCATCGTCTACCGTAGAGTCAGCCATATAGAACCCTCTAACCTCAGGGGCAAGGTAAGCCTCGGTTCCAATGACTGTTCGAAGA
The DNA here is from genome assembly GCA_037952705.1 of Haplographium delicatum. Lineage (NCBI taxonomy): Eukaryota > Fungi > Ascomycota > Leotiomycetes > Helotiales > Hyaloscyphaceae > Haplographium > Haplographium delicatum. The sequence continues at coordinate 31,608 of JAPZPC010000220.1, forward strand.
GCTGTTCCGTCTATTCGTTTAGAAATGCCGAAGTCTGCAATCTTAACCCACCACTCGGGCCCTTTGTTAAGCACTAAAATATTCTTATCATATCAAGTTAGTCAATGAATCCAATAAATGTCTATGCGGTCACCTACAGATGGCTTTAGATCTCGATGTGCATAATTATTATTATGCATAAATATGAGACCTTCTAGTAACTGTTGTGTAATCTGGCGGGCATCCATATAACTGAGGCGAGCTTTGAGATGTCCCTCTAAGTCCCCAAGTTCAAGATACTCCATAGTAATAAAGATTGCATTGCTATTATCATACCAGCCAAAAGAGCGAACGAAGTGGTGTCGATACTGTTGCTTATTAGTATATATTCTAATCCAGTATCTTGACTATGACCTACTTTCTCTTGGGAGAACTTGGCTATCGCCTCGAGTTCCCTGTAGTAGTTGGGAGACTCTGCATTTCCTCCCTTCTTGAGTTCTTTCACAGCTCGAAGTTTACCCTGGCTGGGACCTGCCGTACATTTCTCGAGCCACACAATGCCGAATGAGCCTTTGCCTAGTTGTCCTTTGCGTTGCCATATTTCTTGCACTCGAGTAGGCCGTTGTCCCTTTGCGAGATTCGAGTTAAAGGTTGTTTGGATGGTGTGCTCTGCAAAGACCTCTATTTCAAGCTGGGAGTCTGTGACAAGATCAGAAAGTCTTGCTGCCATTATCGCTTACTGGCGCTTGGCCTTGCTGTTGATCAAGAGTGGTGGTGGGGCGAGTGGTGGGTGGTGAGTCAGCGGGAATCCTAGTTGGAAGCTAGGAACATGCTAGGGCAATCCAGTGGGATAGACCCCCTAGGAGGAAATGCTATTCAACTCGGACTTGCTCTTGGGAATCTTTGCGGTGGAATCGAGACAGATTTGAGAGCTATTTGGTGCGGTGGTTTGAAGAGCTAAGAGGTAAGGCTGCGATATCGACAAGATCTGCGCAATCGCTTGCCGTAGACTCCTTCTAGAACATGGGGCACGGGCCGTAGGTGACGTCGCGATTCCGAACGCTTCAACAGCTCCCCGTCCATGTACCTCTTTAAATAACAAAGACAACATTTCCTCCTCAATCCTCCCAATCAAGCTCCCACCAGCCACCCGTCTACCTACCTATCCAATCGTCTTTCCAAGCACAATAATACTCCTAATGGCAACCCTCCTCTCTGCCCCTCGTTCGACCCCAAGCCCTTGTCTTCCCCTCGGAATTGGCCTCTACGCATATCACAGCATATCCACATGGTAGCCATATCGACTCGATAGCATACCATCCCCCTCGCTGATGCACTGACACTACAGCACCTCTCCTTCCTTTTTCTTTCTCATTCTTTCTTTTGATTAAACTCTTTAACCCTAATCCCCTTGCAGATCCTAAAGACACATTAAAACATCCTTTGACAACGCAAACATGTGCGGAAAGGCATTGGCGAAAGACAGTTTCAAGTTAATAAATCTACAAGACCGGTAAGCAGCAACACATTATAGGAACCACCAAGATAGTTATGTGGCTCTTGTAACCTAAAAGAGATCTCTTTAGGAAGACATACTAAAACATAAAAAAGGATTCGCACTTACAATTAGTAAGCACCTTACCAAAAGATATATTCTTTTCTATCAACGGGCGTGGAATAATAAAAACTTGGATTCTACTACCCTCATCTCATAGAATGTACTCAGATGAGCCAAATATTATGTATGAAAATATAGGCTCTTCGGGTCACTATGGGACACGGCACGCTCACTGCTCACGACCCATATCAGAGCGGACTGCAGCCTTGCTATATGCTAATTTCATACCCTCTTAATATACTGTGCGTCCCGCCCCGTTCTTTATCTATATTTGAAAGCACTACCCAAGGGAGCACCACTGAATCGGCATTATTCATAATGGATCAATTAATAGCCCCATCTGTGGGGCAAGACAACCCCTGGCAGAAGTCATGCATCCTTACACTTGGTCCTAAATCGATATTACCTTGATAATTATTTGATTGACTGCTCGTAGATGGTGGCGGCATTCGTGGATATGCCACTCTCTGGATGATAAAGATCCTTATGGTAATCTCAGACGAAACACTTTTTCAATCTCACTTCGGATTCAGTTAGTTAGCGTCGCCGCTTTGCTCAGGCGCTACTCACCCTCGGTACACCCTCTCCTTAGTCACGTTCCTGCTCTCACTTTCGGTGACTAATTCTATTTCCCTTTATCCTTCCATTCGTAAGGGTTGTTACTTTAGTAATATTCGTAGCCCTAAGGGAGTATATACTACCAAATTCTATAAATTTTAAACTTGAGCATGAGTTAATAAGCCGAAGAAAATGAGAAGCAAAGTAAGAAACGTTCAAAAAGCAAGAAGACTCACTAAAGTAGATCCTTATCCATAGATGTGCTATACTCAATTCCCTGACGCCACAAATTGGGCACGAAACTATCTTTTCTGTTCCATCGAGACTATATATTGCTGGATCTATCAGAGCCTCGCGAGACCGAAGTTGATTTGGGGATCTAGCCCTCAACGCTGAAAAGCTCGCGGAGCAAAGTCATTTGATAATGAATTCAAGGTTAACACGAATGTGTGCATTGAAGTCAATGGGTGAAGATAAGACAAGAATACATCATTAGGAATCCCAGGGAAGATTGAGAGAGAAACGAAGTTCGTGGACAGCTTTATCACCGTAGTACATGTAAGCCTTATCTTAACGTGCTCCATACAAATCGATCGAAGACTGCCGAAAACAGAATTATGCAGTTGTGAGGCACTTACCTTACTTTTTTATTGGTCATGCCCCTCATGCGAAACAGAAAAGGGACCATGATTGGTTGATATGGGATGCAATATACTTTTGGAAAAATGTATCAAAATGGCCATGGGCAAACAGGGTGTCATAAGGCTAGATCACACAACGTCATGAGGATGGATTTGAAGATGATTACAGTCAAGTTCTGTAGTATGATGGAATAATTTTTTGACACAGCCGCGTTGGAGAAAAAGGAAATTCCTCGAAAAAGGATATTTCACTTCCCACAAGTTGGGCAAGGCCCGACCACTGCATGCTCCATCGACGTCCTGGCTTCCATATTAATTATCTCAGGCACTCCTTCCCTTCCATTTCTCCTTCCCACTTTCGGTTTCCTCGTCCTACCTCCGTCCCTCCCTGCTTCGAATCTTCTTTCTATCTCTGGTCTTGGCCTATATCCGCAACTAAGGGTGAGGTACCTAAAAAGACAATGATATGTCCGACCGGAGCGAATGTACCACCTAGCCAGCGGCCTCCTACATGCACCACAATCATGAATCACGGATCTTCCATCGATACAGTCCCAGGCTAGAGGACACAAGGCGAGTATTCCGCCGGTGCTAATTATGAAATAAACCATCAAAAGCAACTCCCTGATCTTTCGGTTAGCATCAGATCCAATGCAAGGCGCTTGACTTCGCGAATCTAAGAATAGGACTTGGGGAGCAAGTCAGACTTAATGTTTAGAAAGAAATGGGCAAGAGGTGGTCAAAAGCCACTGTGAAGCAACATGGCTCTGGTTCGGATGCAAATTAGAACCTGGAAGATGACTTACTGGCGTGATCTTTCCGTTTTCCTTGTTTCGGTTAATGCTGAGGCTTCACAGAGTGGGCATTTGACCATCTCAGGCTGTTCCTTAAGGCTTCTCAACCTAGGTACGAGACGTCGGTCAATAGGTAAACGACGTGATCTTGATTGGTTGCCAAACAACCTGTCCAAGAAAGTTTGGTGACCAGCAGCGGAGTTACTTCTTGTTTTAGGCGAGGTTCCCATCAACTTGTCGAGGAGGCTCCTATGATGGGCCATGGTCGTATAATACGGCTGTCCGCACCGGTAGTAAGATATCTGGTGGAGAAAGAGGAGGACACGATGTGACTAAGATCAAAGGTTGATAGAGTGGACACTATTGTGGCCAGTTCATCGCTATGTCTTTATATTATTATGAAATGCCTCATACGAGCTGGGCGAAGCGAGAAGTCTGCAGAACGCTAAGTCGGGTGCCGACTTGCATTGTTGAGGCGTTTATTGAGCGCAGCTATCTTTTAGTCCGTTTTTCTACCCCCTGCTCTTACGTGACCCAAAGTTAAAATATATTCAGGCTTAGGGTTAGTGCGTGTATTGATACGAATCGATACAATACAATACCATACGTGTATCGATACGGTATCGATTCATTTTGGCTTGTATCGATACATAGAAAAACACGTGACTTAAGGGAAAAAAGTTGTTTATTTATATATCCTTATCTAATTCAACCTTATTATTACCCCTAATAAATCTAATATTGCCTCTTCAAGTATTACCTGCTGCTTAGTAGTCTTCTCTAGTATATCCCCTATAAATATATTACTATTCCTATCTAATACCTGCTGATTTATATAAATATCAATTAACTATTAGCCTTTTCTACACTTAACCGATTTCTTAATTTTGAATAGATTAGCCCTATTGCCGAGAATGCTCGTTCTGAAGCTATAGAGTTTACAACTACTTCAAATATCCGTATAGCAAGCTTAGCTAGTATATAATAATAATTATTAATATATAGCTTTTCTAAAAAGCAATTAGATTGTCGTAGTGTATAGCTAAAGGATATATTAATATAAATATACCTATATAGGTACAGAACTCAAGAAATAAGGCATAAACCTCTTTCTTTTCCTTTGTCTATACATAGGATAATAAGTACTTAATAGCCTAATCTATATAGTGCTGTACGCTGTCGCTTGCGGGATAAATTATCCTCTTGCTTATCTAGAAAGCTTACGCAAGTCTAAAGGTAATCAAGTGCTCGAGAGTTATTCTTTGCTTAATAGAAGTCTTTACAGTTATTACAGGTTAAATAGGTACTCTTTTTATCTCTCGAGCCTATAGAAGCTATAAATTCAGAGAGAAGCAAAGGGTTTGTTAGTTAAGGCATAATAATAGAGTATATAGAAGATATAGACTTAGAAATAGAGTCAAAAATAGAGGGTTTTCTATTTTAAATATACTTAGGTAATATTATGTGTTTTGTATCGATACCGTATCGTATTATCCTGTGTATTAATACATTTGTATCGATACTGTATCGTGTTTTTGGGATACCGTATTTTACCTTCCCTAGCTGAGGGATTATGGGTCACAAGATTTGTAGTAGAGCCGGAAGCTTTTGAATGTGTTCCATTCTAGTAAATGACCAACAAATAAATTCATAGCTTTCTCAAACAACTGCTCTCGCTATCCATTACACAAAGGCTAAATAACCACGCAAGTATCCTGGGAGTCTTCACTCCCTAACAAAACTCGCCGACTATATATAGAGATCTAGGTTCGCTTTTGTCTTCGAAATCCGCAATAGATAACTTCTGCTGATTGTCCTTATGTAACCCGCCATTATGATTGGGCGGGATTAAGTCCTACTACATCCTGGCTTCGTTGGGGTGGTAGTAGGAGCGCTCGTCGTGGATGTTATCGAAGACGAACTGGATACAGACTCGCAGCCCGAGACGACAGTGTAACTGATGGATGGCTCATTTTCACCTCCGGTATAAATGTTAAAAAAGTCGTAGGAAATTCCGCTTCTGTACAAATATGCAAGCTGTCCAGTGCCGAAAGTGAAATAGAACCCGTTATCATCGGCCACGCCGTTGCTTGGAAAAAAACAGTTATCAATACCCAATTGTGTAGTTCCATTATCAAATCCTATATTTGTGTAGGCGCCGTATGTGCCGCTTATACCAGTTATCGTAAACCCAGCATCACCACAAGAGCTAGCGTTGACGATTGTAATCGCAAGATTCAATGGGATAACATTGGTAGTACTCTCAAAAAGGGCCGTCAATGAATAACACGTGGGGGTGGTGATTGTGGCGGCAGACGCGATAGATACGCCTCGGCTCAATAAAAGCATTGCTGCAAGACTAGAAACCTCGGAAAAAAACATTTCGCAAAAGACATAGGTAGGATAAAATGCAACGAAAGACGACAACGAGATACTGATGAAGAAGGGAACGCCCTCAAGAGGAGGATATTATAAGTACAATATTTGTTATTTCCTATTTTTTTGCCACTCCATGTCAAGTCTAGAAGATCCAGTGCAACCCCAATCTTAGCGCCTCTCCACGGTAGCATCGCTATGTTGCTACATATTCCGCTTGGAGAGCAAACGAATCAAGCGCCATAATTTTCCTCAGACCTATTCACGAAGAGTAGAGAAAAGTAGCTAGAAGATGTGAGAAAGTCTCAAACGGCCATTTTTATAGAATCATCTATTTTACAATATAGAGACTTAGAATTAAATCGTACGAAAGTCAAAAGTGGACAGTTAGGTTTAGGTAGAGGTTACTATCGTTGGTATTTATAGTATTGTAGGGTTTAGCTAGGTCAAAACAGGTTATCGGGTGGAGGTGCACGGAATCTAGCTTACAGTGCTAAGTGTTGCAATGAATTACAGTGGGTTGCAGTCGGCCGGTCATATCCGGACCTAGCAGGTTATAGTCGGTTAGTAAGTTGGATCGAGTTACAGTATGTAACAGTATGTTATATTACTTACCTAGGTAAGTAGGTTACATCGTAACTATAACCCTTTCGATTTTTCACTCTTTCACTCCTTAATTTCCATTGCTTTATATTGTGGCGATGTAGACGAATTGATACTGTAGACTGAGACTTACAATGCCTATACGACGTACTGTAGTATTGTCCACTAGCTCTTATCATGGCCAAGTACTTAAGTACTCATATTGAAGGAAAGTTAACCTTTATTGGTATAGTAGACCGAAAGGCGACTCCTAGGGTGGTGAACCCTAATACGAAGTGGTATTACTGGAGACATGTTCAAAATTACCGGCTATCCATGGAAAAAAGATTCTCATCACGCGGAATAGATTCCTAATACGAAGAGCGAACCATAAATGGCAAAAATTAAGCTTATCGGCCTGTAGTGAGACGGCTACATCAAATAAGAAAGTGGACTGTCAAGAATAAGCAAGTTGCGACCTCCCCATGTAGCATTGGAAATGAAACACTTTTTGCATAAAGTCAGGAATACCCAAATCCCTTCCTTTTGCAAGGCGATAATAGTCCGCAATAATCCACACGAGAGGTTTTCATCAAGTTTTGGCGCTGGCGAGACTTGTGGAAGCTTATGGCTCACGGTTTGCGCCTTCAGGGACGGTCTTTCTCGCATCGCAAAAGAGATTGCCAAAGGAACTTTGTTCCGGCCTCGCAAGCCTGCATTTTCACCAGATTCAAAACTTGAAAGAAAGTCTTCTCCTCGTCAATCTACCACAAACCAATTTTGACGCAGCCGCAGCCCTTTAGGTGTTGCTCTCTCTCGTGCTCCCGGCGTTGAAGAGTCCATTCATAGATAAGAATAAAGCCCCATCCTTCTACCAATTCTTGCAGAAATTACGCCAAACTCGAGACGAACTGCCGGAATTGGTTCTCATGGAGGTCAAAAAGGTACGGTGTATTCGTATAATAGAGAAATTTCTGCCAGTCAAATAAAGATAAAAACGCTAGAGATGAGACAGAATAGAAATAGGCACAAATATAATTCAAGTCTGCATTCAACTAATGTATTGTTAATCCTAGAAAATGCTTTTCTAACCCCTTTGCAAAACGTGTCTATATGTTTACATAGCGGAAGGGTCACCAGAATGACTCTCTGATAAAAAAAGGGTTACCGAGGTCGCTTTGTGCGGCTACCACGCTGAGAGGTTCGTAGCCTTGGTGTTCACGTCAAGAAGGGTGTGTTTATTGAAGATAGAATTAAACCAGTTGACTTCTGTAGGATTCCACCAAGGTATAAAATCAGCAATACATATAGGATGAAGATGATAAGAGTGGTAAATATGCTATTTTGATAGCATATTGATCGGGAGAGGCATCTACTCAATGGGCCGGTTTGCGGGTGAGTCAAGTAGGGCTCTGGCGTGATGCTAAGCGAGGCGTGATGGGCTCGCGGGCGTGACCTGTAACCAAAAAAAAATCCACCCCACCAATAATACGGCTCGCGCCCTACAACTCGCAATTCGCGACCGGCAACCGATGCGCGCCTATATCTTAACCTTTGTATACCCTATAAAGTATATAGTAGGGACCTAATTATTATAGTATAAATCGAGGTACCTTAGAAATGCGCGCGCACGCGTTTTGCGCTAAACCGTATTTAGGGGGATGTGCAAATAACAAATCTCCAGAATGGATCAGAAACTCGCCGACGAAGATCTCGGAGAGAATTTTCCAAGTGTTCAAGGAATTTGATAGAGAGGAGAAGCCCAATCATGGCACAGAAAAGAGTAGGGTCGAAAAACAAAGGACATACTGATGATTATGGAAATCCACTCAGCAGCAAAAGCACTTGCAATATCAAGGCGACAGTATTCGGGTTCGAAAAGGTGAGAACTTTCTCCTGGCACCTTAATTTCGTCCCTTTTAACATCTTGGGCAGGTCTTGAGCAGATTAGAAAGGACAATTTGAAAGGTTACTTTCTGACCACTAAACCACCTATAAAATGTTGTGGACATTCCCACAATTTCTATTTCACAATGATTGATTTTGTTAGTAAAGATGATACAGCTCAACTAAGAGTGTTGGGCACAACTGGGAGGATTTGTTTTGTTAGGATTTTAATTTGCTGCACATGACATGTAGGAAGGGGGGTCCATGTATCCAAGAGTAATGCAAGATAATGGACACTTTCATTTTGGTTCTAAGTCGAAACCAAAGACATCACGCTGGATTTCATTTGTCAGGGGACCTTTCACTTCGATCACTTTGGATAAGATCGAAGACATCGAGATGGATCTCTTTTGTTGCAGAAATTTCACGTATCTATATAGTAGGAATTAAAGGCCTATGCATAAGAAACTTATCTTAGTTCTTTAAAATTCATTGCCGATTCTAAAATTCATAACTTATTATTGCTTTTCTGCTCGATATTATGACAGATTCTCATCTATCATATTTTTCGATTCCCCATTTTCCCAGTACTCCCCCTTTTCAACTCTATCTTTTACCCCGCCAAGCAGAATTTTTTCATCAATCTTCAACAGCTCCTCTCCCATCAAAACATCAAAATGATCTCCCGCACCAATCAACCATACAAAACCCAACACCGCAATGCCGCTCAAAATTTCCACCCATGCCATCCAATCCTCTCTATCTATGGTTTCAAACCCGCCTCTCATTGCACAACTCCAGGCACTGCTTCCAGCTTTCCAGATCTGGGTTCCCCATAGAGGCAAAAGCTGCGACGCCATGGCCCCCAGCACTATCTTCATACTGGTGTCCATACCGTCTCCATCAGCATTCCTCCATCCCCATACTCGGAAAAAGGCTGCGAGTTGCAAGGGAGTAAACAGAACTTGTATAGGGCTGAAATAAGGTTTGATGAAAAGAAATCCAGGGGTAAGGATAGGAATGTTGATCATAGATGTACTGGAAAGTATGATCATTACTAGGAATAGGGCTGCGGCAGATACCTGAACGGAGAGAAATAATACGTAAAAGGTTGCAGAAGGGTTTCTTATGGGAGTTGTCGGCGACATTTTTGCCATGAAATATATGCAAAGGCCTTTTATGTAGTTGAATGAAAGAGAACTGCTGAAGATATAACATTCATCTGAGGCGCAGCACCAGAAATCGCAGGGGTTGGATAGCCTTGCCTCAAGGCTGCCCTAGGGGAAATCCTATTTCGGAACCGTTGTTTCAGAATCTGGCATTACCGACATTGCGAGGGATTGCTGGAACAAAATTTATAGACAGAGATACACGATTTGACTACATCGCCACTCGTCGGTTAGTCTTAACCGCGAACATTCCCTTCATTTTTAACATCTTCAAGTCGCGCTTTTCGCTTCTAATTTCCAAAAATGTGGAATATAAAACCCACGAAGATGTCTCGATTCTGTGCCATCCGTGTTTGAAAGAAGTTAACCTATAAACGAGGCGCCCTAGCAAAAGCAGCTACACTTAGATCATATCCATTTCCCTTTTCCAGCGCTCTCTTCCAGGCGTCGCTGGCATACACTCTTTTCAACCACGCATCCAAAGCCGGGAATTCCTTTTCTAGATCAAGCCAGTTTCGATCTTTTACAATGGTCATCGGATATTCCAACATGATATCCGCTCTTCCAGGATGCTTCCCCATAAACCACCCTCCTTCGGGGCCATTTTTCAATTCCCTTTCCAGGTGAGTCAGCAACTTTCTCAGTTCGACCTTACTGGTATCGGGTCCTTGGTCAGCGGGTCCGCGCCCACTCTTCTTGACTCCGAAAAGCAAGAAGCCTGTCGCGCGGTTGAAATCTGTAGAGCAGAGACTCATTAACACCTCGTCACGGATCCAGTCTCCGTTGCGCAGGCCGAATTTATCTTCTGCGTCAAAGGTGCGGATAAGGTAGGTTGCTACGGCTGATGATTGGGGTATATAGCGTTCGCCGTCTTGAGGGCCCGTGATGAGGATTGGTGCTTGTCCATATGGGCCTGTGGCTAAGAGATCTGGAGGCGAGCGAAATGGCGCTTTTGGATGATCTGAGGCATTGCGTCTATGGAGGATGAGATTGTACTCGATGCCTAGTTCTTCAAGAAGCCATAATATACGTTGGGATTGGGAGTTCTAGGAGTCTTTAAATAACATATTTAGATAGAATGCAGGAGTTGGCTTACATTTAAATGATGAAAGGTAGGTTTGTTATCTGCCATTTTGGTATAGAGATAAAGAAAAGCGGTTGAGATGAATTGATGAAGTGGAGTTTGATGGTCTATATCCAAATGTGGGGCATCTTGGGCCGAGGTCAAGTTTGATGGCTTATTTCTAGCTCTTAGCTTATCATGACGTGCTGTAGTAAGCAATGGTAGGTTATCTATAGACTTCGGATTAAACAGAGATCCTATTAAAATTTCGTAACACATTTGCAGAACCGCTTTGGAGTTGCTAAATAGTTACAAAGTTTAAGTGACGACGTGATTCGGATCTATGCAGATAAATAGATAAACTGAGGTGGGGCTGGAAGAGAGAATATTTATCTATGATTCTCCATACACTTTTAAGACTGATATCAATACAACAGAGCTATTCATGATTCAGGAAACACGATCTCCTTTCCCGGATTATTCATTAAACCGACCATATCTATCCCTATCATAAAACTCCAAACGCCGTGCTGAGCAGTTTCCATCTGATTTGCAACCAAAGAATCTTGGTCTAAGCTAAGCCAACCCCGTGAACTAAACATCCAACATACTCCGAACCCGTTGTGATTTCGCGCCTGGCAGAAATCCACTAGCTGTGCCATTATTGCTGTCGCTCCTTTCAGCGTCGCCAGTTCGAGATAGGGAGCTAGATTTTGTTACTACCGCACTCCTTCCTCTTTCAGTTTCGTTAGGAAGGCCTGTAAGAATTTCCTGTGTCTCAGTCGTAGTAGGTTGCACTGGGAAGAGGAGATTCGCCGCAACGCGAATTGGTTCTATGTTTCCAACTGATTTATTACCGTCCCTCTTCGAGACGAGCATATTGCCCATCTCTATATTCCTCTCTAAATTTCTCGTTGCAGGTGGCCCACCTCCAACTTCAGCCACATTCCTGGCAAGCTGCTCATGGATATCGAAATTTTGGTTATCACCGTTCAGTCTGAACCACCAATGCGGCTTTTTGGTGATGCCTATTTCCCGATCGGCTTCTGCACCTCGGATCTGACGCTGCCGTATCAATTCGCGGTCTTCATTAAGGTCAAAATAGCCTGAAATTTCATACACTATGAATATGGCAGCGATGGGTACCCATCCAAGACCGTACATGAACCCAAGGTTAGTGCCTAGCTTCAAAGGAGAAATTGAGAAATCGAAGGCACACGTAGCTTCGTAACCGATCATGACAAGTGACAGAGGGAGAGTAAGAAGAAATTTTAGGGGAATATATCGTAGGAGGCGAATGGCACGATTGGCTAATCCACGATTCCTGTCTTTGTAGTGTTTAATCGAATGCCGTAAGGAGAATAGTGTTGTAAGCCAGCTGCCGAGGAGGAGGAAGGCAGCAATCTTGAACCGGAGATCTGTGGCGTTTGGTTCAGCTATGAGACGTGTTTGGTCGGCGTCTCGCTGTTTTTCAATAGAACCCCAGCTGCGGGGTATGATCATAAAGAAATTCTGAGTCTGTTAGAACCATTACAAGAAATGGAGGGTCAACAAAGTTGAACAAACCATCCAAGCAAAGAAATAGAAGAGCAATGGTAAATATAATTCAATTTTGCTGCGCGTATCATCTTGTCGAAAGATAAAAGGATTCGAGTCCACTTTCTGTCTCTCTTGCCAGCTCCCCCAATGTCGTACACTCTCCCACACTATACACATTGTTGTGGGTAACATTAGGAACCAGAAAAATGTTGAGAGCACGATGGGTAGCTCTGGCAGATAGTATCGATCGACATCTACACCTGTGATACCACTGATTATCCCAAATCCAGCAACTGCCAGCATCCAATACCATTGCCATCTTCTGCCAACCGCTCGGAATCGTTTCTCAGCCGGTAAGAAATGCCTTCCGTGTTTTCGCAGATTTATGAACGTAAACATTATAGTCAACGCGAAGAAGCATGCAAAGAATATCCCTGATATTGCTCGCGCTTCTATCGGCTTGATCGGAGAAAAGCATGAAGTGCTGTTAAGGAAAGTTCCATTCTGAAGGAGAGTTGGCATGTAAGGTTCGAAGACGAGGAAGCAGAGGGAACCGTTCGAAAATGTGTTGTTCGAGTAATATGCATAATTCCAATGCTGTAACGTCGTGAGGTTGTAATGCACACCCTCAACGAAAGTATCGCTAGAATTGTCGCCTGGAGGAAAGCCCATAATGTACTTGGGAAAGTGAACGCAGAGAGAACTCTTAATAGAGGCAGTCGACTTCTAATGAACCATTTGATGTGAATGTAGGAGCTTCTATCCTGCAGAGAGGAACATAGCTGATGCTTTATAAATGTTGAGAGAGGCTGGAGGTCTGAAGTAAAGTTCCAAGAGCCAAGAAGGAAGGGGTCCACAGCCGCTGAAATTTCATTGGAAGCTGTCAGATCACTAGAAACATTCAGTTCTTCCGAATATTACAGCTTGAGAGACATATAGCAAAGGCGGAGACAAGGTATCGCTCTTGACGGATAATGTAAGCCATTGAGTTGTAAAATGAAGGTTGCCCATATAACAAAGAAGTTGATCTATTTATCTACCAGAGCTGGCAATGACGAGTGTTGATCTAATCGGAAGGGACGTTCGGGACCGAACAGGCCTCCAAGCGAACAGTGCACGGAAACTTACTCCACTGAGATCCAGCCCACAAACGTCGAAAACACATCTACAACTTTAATACAACAAGCAGACGACCAACTCGGTTCTCACGAGCACTCGGTCTGAGCACCCAATGGCCCGATCGGAATATCGAGCAATTCCTTCACGATGACGGCCGAAGAAGAGGATACGTCCTACATCGACTATGAGACATTCCTCTCCCCATCATTCTCCAGCGCAGCGTTTGCGAACAGTCTTGTTTTAGGGACGAACAACCCCACCGACACGCCCCTCGATCTCTCAACCCCTCTCTCACGTGTTTTGTTTGATGCCCAAGAAATAGATACCCACATTGACACCCTGACGAGCAAAAGCGCGCTTCCCCTTCTCTCACATACCCAAGAACAATCCACATCCAGCACACACATCGTCCAGGAAATCGGAACGCAAGTTGCTAGCTTGAACGATGGCTACAAAAGGTTAGAAAAAGAAGTATTGGTGCGGTATGAGACTGCCGAGGAAGTCCGCGCTGTGGCTGGACGGTTATGGGAGACGGTGCGATTGGGACGGTCCGTTGGACGATGCCTACAGTTGGGACGGCAGCTTGAGACACAGCTAGCTGAGATTGCGGGAACAGGGAATCCAGTGAAGTCACAAGGACAGAAAGAGGATCACAGGGCGCTGGTGAGGTGTTCAAATACATTGCTGAGCCTGCGGGAGCTATTCTCCAAGAGAGAGGAGGGTGAGGAGGGACACGGACTCGACAAAATAGATGTCGTTCGAACACTCCGAAATACAACTATTCACCCAGCTGAACGAGCAGTTCTTGGTAAATCCCAGCAAATTGTCCGCGAATTTTCGATGACCAGTTTATCGGCTGGGACGAGCACCACAACATATGCGCAAACAGCAGACACTAAATCGAGGACAACATCAGCATTACTGACACTCTACCTCCTTTCTCCAATTCCTGATTCAGCCAAGACCAAGAAAATAGAGAAATGGGAACCGGAGTTTCTGGTACATGCCTTGCAGGACTATCTCCGCACCGCTCTTACTTCGTCCCTTGCATCTCTTGCACGTTCTTTGGCGACACTCCCCACACTCGACCGTACACTCCTGGAAATTTCTGCTCGATGTCAGAATATACTTGCGCTCGAGTCCCTATTATCTTCCATTACCACACCTTCACATCCTACTCTCCCGAGCACTGTCCAACCTCCCTCAAATTTCTTACAACCATTACTCGCAAGTCTAGAAACGGGATCACTAGCATCATATTTCTGGAGGACGCTGGCTGGAGGGCTGAGCACTAAGGTGATGGAAATTTTAAATAAAGGCGGAGTAAGTGCTAGGGCGCTGCGGAGTAACAAAAATAGTGTAAGAGATTCGGTCAAGGAATGTGTGGTAAGAGGAAGCCTGCCACCTTCTGGGACAGGCAGTGCCAAAATGAAAGGCGAGCATCCAGAGAAAACCTGGGAGAGGGAGATTGCGGTTATGGTTGGAAGCATCACCGGTCCCTTGGGGAGGTGAAGATTCTTTAAAGGAAACCATTTCTCACCTGAAAAAGATCTTCAACAAAAAGAGGCAAGATCGGATATTCCGAACATCATGGAGACATTGCGAATACCTCTACAGCCACTATATATTTTCATGACTCGTCTCAAAGCGGTAATACCAGGAGAAATATTTGAGACTGGAATTAGAACTAGAACTAGATACAAAGGAATATATCAGTGTCTCAATCCTTGTCGGCCATCTGCCATCTGAGAAATTCCCTAATATTAGGCCTGGGAAGATGGTAACACCAAATACAAAGTACGCTAAAAGGTGAAATAAGCTCGAATTTCATACAGTTTGCTCAATAGCTCATGCTTCGATTCCATTTACATATAAACCGCTAAATTATCATTGGCAAAAAATATCAATTGTGAAGCTTAGATCGCGTCGGTGGGGGGAAATTATATTACATGACTTAGAGCTAGGATTGTCATCAAAGGAGGTGAAGTGACTACTCAGGGGCTTGCTTCTATGAGAGTACAGTGCTCAGCCTCCTCTACTCTGTTGGCACCCCGCCCATAGCCAAAAGTGGACTTATGCATGAGGATTGGGTGCCAAACATCGGGGCCGGGCACGGATTTCTTCCGCCTAGTTACAGCTTGCCGATCAAGGGCATATTTCTGGCTCCTTGTATCATTAACTTTCAGCCGCGCAATTTGGGCGAGAGAACAATATGTCTTCGCAGCTGTTTCTTCTAGGAGGTTTTGCGGGGCTCTGGTATGCCGTTCTAGGGGTTGACAGGTGGTGACCATGCCCTATCAGCTAATTGTCTGACAAATTGAAGCTCTCAGTCGTCATATCTCATTAGTTGATGACATGAGTGGTGACATATCGCTTTCCGTGTGGTACATATCGCTTTCCATGTGGTGACATATTGCTATCCGTAAAAAGGTTTTGTAAATTGTCGATCAAGCCAGGCTTTTACGACTCTTCTCCACTCATTACAATAGGGCAGGCAGGTTCATTAGACTAGTCGCAAAACAATTTATTCTACCCACGATTCTTATCCAAAAGCATTCGATATAATGGAATCCAAAGAGATTTACGATGAAGTCAACAAGCGGTACGGTTCATTATACAAGAGCGGCACTGGCGAATACGAAAACACAGTTGCCAAAGCCTTTGGATATACAGAAGAAGATCTGGCTAACCTTCCAGAGGGTGCGAACCGTGGGTTAAGCTGTGGAAATCCACTTGTGCTTGCCAAGCTGAGAGAGGTACTTTATAGCTATACCATAAACTCGATCTTCGTGCTAATTGCATAGAGCGAAACCGTTATCGATCTTGGATCTGGCGCTGGCTTCGACGTGTTTGCAGCCGCAAAAATGGTTGGCTCCTCTGGCAAAACAATTGGGGTTGACATGAACAAGGTAAATGCGAATCTGACCTACATAAGTACTTGAATTCGCGCTGACGATTGCCAAAGAGCATGATTGAAAAATCAAATGCTAATAAAGCTAAGACCAACGCTGAGAACATTGAATTCGTGGAAGGAGCAATCAGTTCTATCCCACTGCCAGACAGCATAGCCGATTGCATTATCAGCAACTGCGTCGTCAATCTTGTTCCTGCAATGGAGAAGCAACTTGTGTTCCACGAGATGTATCGACTACTCAAGCCAGGCGGGAGAGTTGCCATTAGCGATATCTTAGCCCGGAAGGAGTTGACTGTAGACATGAAAAAGAACATCGCCTTATATGTAGGGTGCATCTCTGGGGCGAGTCAGATCAACGAGTATGAAGCGTATCTTAAAAAGGCAGGCTTCCAGGGTAAGTCCAACCATGACCATTGGGACATGGTATATGACTAAGTTGAGTGCATCAGACCACTTGATCATCGAGAGCAAGCACGACTTGAATGTGTATTTGACTGTAGTAGAAGACAGGACATCGTGCTGTGGAACTGTTGGAGAAAAAGTCTTTTCTTGCTGTGGTGCGGAGAAGCAAGCAACATGCTGCCAGTCAGCGCAAACGGATTCCTGCTGCCAGTCTAGTTCGGCGATACTCAGTTGTCAGGATAAGACTTCGAAGGCAGATGAGGCCAAAAAATCAGCAGCTTTACTGGAAAACATGGACTTCAATGACTGGGCTGGTACGAACATCGCGAGGCTCCATGTGTGAAGTTCCAGGCTAACAGTATCATAGGCTCTTTCCACGTATATGCTGTCAAACCTATGGCTGATTGAGTTACATGGAGTGTTAACATACTGGTTAGTCAGGAATGGATGTAGGTATTGAAGAGATAGATAGGTTTAGAGGGTGAAGAGAAGGAAAAAGAAAAGACGAGGGACTAAAACTTCGTGCACACTTCTTATCTACCTATAAAGTTCTATATCTTGTTCACAAGATCAGTCTAATTCGAAGCATTGACCTCCTTCTCAAGACGCACCCTTCTTTCACTATACCTGTCCCCAAATATCTCAAAATGCGGCCGCATGAGTATAGTATACTTAACAAACTCTTCCATACAATCCACCAACCTCTCCCGATTTCCACTCGGGAGCAGCCTGGCCGTCCCATCTCCATTGCCCCCTTCATCCTCAAACGCCTTCCATGCCATTGGTAAACTACTTTGATTGCAAATTGTCCACATGCGCATCCACCTGCCCAGAATTCTCAAACTATTTACTGCATTAAAAGATTGTGAACCTCCATTAACTTGCATTATGGATAACGTGCGATTTTGGGTCGGTCGTACGCTGCCAGTGGAGAGAGGAATCCAGTCTATCTGGTTCTTAAATACAGCGGTTAGGTTGCCGTGCTGTTCGGGAGAAACCCAGAGATGCCCGTCGGACCAGAGGGAGAGAGAGCGGAGCTCGAGAACCGATGGGTGGTCCGCAGACACAGAATCGCGGATGGGAAGAGAGGAAGGGTCAAAAATACGAACGTCGGAACCCAGACGGTGGAGGATGCGAGAGGCTTCGAACGCCATTAATTTTGAGTAAGACCTGTTTAAACAACCACATATCAGTTCCCTCATCTGCTGTTAAGATTAGAGCGGATATAAATGAATAGATCAAACCTTTTCCGTAAGCTACCATACAGAACCAAGATCTTTAACCTTGAATTAGTGCTTGACATATTTTGTTCCACCATACTAATTGTGGTCTCGAGCTCCAATTGGGAGATCCAATCCGTAGATTCGACCTCCAGGTCTAGCAAAAACGGACGGTACTTTGATCTGAGCTCTGGGTCATCTTCTATTGCTGAGATAGCGAGCTGGGGACATTGTGCCAATGTTCGTAGCTCTCTAGATTGGTAGCCCATTCCACTTAAAAGTTTGACGAAGCTTGTTTATAAAAGATAAAATTGGGATTGAGGGAAATCTCATGGAAGAAATGGCAAGGGATTCAGAGTTTTTTGAAGCATTATAAAATGATAAGAAGAGAGGGAATAATAAATGGTGGAGAGCATAGTGCTGCTGTTTCAAGGGCGTTGAACGAAATATAAATATCCAAGAAATATTTTGTCCCGAGTTCTTATCAGGATGTCACTGGGGCTTATCGGTTGGTGGAAAATGAGAACGCTAGAAGCGGGGTGAAGGAATCTTCAGCCATAAGTTTTGTGCCAATTGCGCTGCCCAGTCCAACTCTGTCTCTTCACTGCCTGGTTCCGCTATATTGTGTGATAAGCCGAAGCCACGGCACTCAAGCGGGCTTCGAGGCAAAGTAGTCACTCAGTGAGATGAATAGATGTTCGAGAGCTATGGAACATAAATCTACAACGGTAGCTGAGATTGTGATTTTATGGCACAGACGATTCAAGGGTCGGTTTGGCATTGCAGTTGGATTGCAAAGAGCTGCACATCGGTAAAGGCTCATGCATCAGGTCAAATTGACTCTATTTAGTTCTTTATTTCGATATCTCACCAGGTTCAATGCCTAAAGTTATGGTAGTATAAGACTACTATGTCCTCCGTAAAAGATCAATTTCAACCACGGATATAATCCAAGACGCTGTATAGCAGTTTATTGTCTACTTTACAGCCTTCATCATCCCGGTCTCCCTTGATAAACCCATTCCAAAGTCGAATACCAATCTCAATCATATCGACTCCCTTATTGTTGTGTTCACGGATCATTTCGTAAGCGACGGTGCAGAGAGTTGTACCATATTCATTCTGGGTTGTTTTAAGGCTGCCGAGGTCGCCTGGAATGAGAGAAAGTGGAGGCAAAGACCAGGGAGCCAAGTTGTCTGAGCTCTCGTGGGTGGATGATACGCAAGGATCTGCTGGGTGTATCCCATCTGCGGTTGGCAACACCAAGGGGCGCTGGGTAGGAGGTAGAGACTGGGCAGAGCCAAACAGATGGAGGTCTTCAGACCCATCGAAGAATGATATGTTGAGCAGGTTTTTGAAGCTCGGTGACGGGCTTGTGTCCACCTCGTGAGATATAGACTTAATGATGAGCGATCAGCGCCTCCACTATAACCAGAATTATCACCTTTTATGCAGGCGCAACTCACCATTTCTAGAGCATTAGGAGAGCTAGAATCTTGAACATATTGAAGAGCTTGTCCATTGCTTTCGTTTGAGTTGCCAGTGTTCTCTCGCGTATCGTAGTCTTCTTCAAGATGGGCTTCGATGGATGTTTTGCTCAACCCTGCCTGACTCAAGAGATCCCTTAGCTTGCTATTCTCATCCTCGAGCCGCTCTGCTATGCTTTGGTAAGTCTCTCTATCTAGCAAAACTCCAGCGGCCTGAAAATCTTGTAACTTGCGCTCCAGCTCAAGTATATACTCGCGCTTGCGAGCCCGGCAGCGGCGTTGATTATTGCGCACTCTAGTTAAAGTAGAAGCCTAGGCAGAGAGACTATGGGTCAGTAATAAAGCTCAAGTACTTGATAGGCACGTAGATAAGTAAATATGCAGGTACTTTTGTCTTTCGTGGTGGCATGATTATTGGTCGATGGATGAAGGCTTAACGACGGGGCAGAGTGTTGTACACGACCGGCAGTGACTGACTGGTGGTGAATGAAAGGACCTGGTCGTCACGGGGCCGGCCCGGCTGAGGTTCCGTCGAACCCCGCCATTTAATCAACTACTTCTGCTGCCGACTTTTCCAGTGCTCGGAAGTTAAGAAGGATCAGTATTAACTGATAAATATCGATAATGACATATCCACTTTACTTTTCTTCAAACTCGCAAATTCCGATCATGTTTCATTTATTGCTATGTCTTGGTTTTTGTATGTGATGGCCCTTATACAGTCCCAGTCTGACTGGAAAATACCAATTCACAATGCAAGAAATTAATAATGATACCGAGCGCCATCTGAGTTTAGAACTAGATCATGTTACCGCATCAGAAGAGAGAAGCTTGCTTTACTAATTTCATTAGACCGTATACCAAACCCTTACTTCCATGCGGTTGAATCATAAGCATCCATCAATTCCACACATTCGACTCCTGACGTCGCCCATCCCTTCACGCCTCCTTCAAGTATCAGGCTTTTCATCGCTACATCTTTCTGTCCGATGATATAGTCTGCAAACCAGCCGGCTGCACGCGTACCACGACCTTTTGAGGAGCCTGATGGAAATTATTAGCTTCGCAATCTGATGAAAATAGGATGTGGGATAAAATGAACTGGCGCCAGTAAGGAAAGAGTAAGGTGTACTGCAGAACCAGATAATCTCAGTTATGCCACAGGTCGAGAACAAAATATATAGCGACGGGATGGTGTGATAAAGAGACTGTGCAGGAAGATTGATTGAGCCGTGGATAGTTCCACCCTAGAAAAAGAAGTTAATTGAAGAAATGCTTCCTGGGAACTGCGCATATGTGATTGTGGGATAGATAGCCAGAGACACACCTCATAATCTGTCCTTCGCAGGTCAATCAAAACGAAATCCTTTCCTGCACATTTTCCGGCCTTCATCCATAACAATAGTGTTTCGCGAGTGATGCAGGAAGCAGAAGTTTGTGGTGCTGGGTAGGCGGCGTACCAAGGCTTGTCGGTTTCAGCTTTGGCGTTAGCAAGATCTTTATGGTTAGCGGTCATGGCTAGAGAAGAGAGAGAGTATAAATAAGTGTGGTTATATTGATAAAGATTACTGAAAGATAAATACTTTGTTCTAGTAGTTGGAAATCCTGGGAGTAGAAAGAGACGAAAGGTGGTACAGATTTTGAAAAAGAAATAGTCTCTCTTCTAGTCACTTTTCAGGTGCGATAATGGGGTGGAAGCACCCAGAATAAGACATAAGAAAACGGGGCCTAAACAATTTTACAGTAATCGCAGTTTCGATGACCTGCTACCACTTAGTCAAATGTTGGCTGTTGGTTCGGGGGCTTGCACTAAACTTTTAGCATGCCACTGCCCGAGGATGTCACTGCCTCCACCTGATTGGTTGAAGGCACCTCCTTTTGCCTCGCTTACCACAAGTGCCCTCTCCCAGGGATTCACCAAAGACATTGCTCATCTCAAAGTGACTTCTTACAAACTTTCTCTTGAGTATACGTTATAAATCTTAAGATTCTATGAGATTCTCCCCAGCCTTTCTTTTTATCGGTGTATGTGAATACACAGGAGCTCAACCAGGAAGATGGAAGGTTAAGTGGTTGAATCTATGGAAGAGAGGCTACGCGCGGGGGGATGTAAATACCCCAGTGTGGGTCACGTGACACACCCCCTCAAGCACGAAACCTAGAAAATCTAAA